>JAOOQA010000021.1:658634-721740 GCA_025617555.3 Puccinia polysora | reverse complement strand
CTCCAATAGCATTCATGGTAGAGTTGCAAGAGATGAACCTGGCATTTGGGAAAGGCAGAAGGTGTTCTTTCCAATTGGGGTCCCATTTGTATAAAATTTGAGCACAGACACATGAGCAAAAGGCTCCACTATCCAGTAATAACCTTATAGGTCTGTTTCTATAAAATCCCGTTTCATAACAAGTTTGACCAGTGGTATCACTTTTCCACTCATAGGTTTACCTGTTAATGGTTTGACATCCGTAATATGTCTAGGAATTATGGTAGGATACCATTGTTGGGACAAGCTAGGATCCCCATGGATGTTATTGATTTCTACAGAAGAGCCTATATCTCCTTCTATAACCTTAACAGGGTTGGTCAGGACCAATTCACATTCAGAAAGGGATCCTTCAGTATTAGCTATATCTTCATAGTTCTGATTCCCTTCAACTTCCTGCTCTTGTTCCAAGACTTCTATCTTTTCTTTTTGGTAATGGGCAGTCTTGTCTCATATGCCCAGTCTTGTTACAATTCCAAAAAGTTGCAGTCATCCTCTCTTTATCCCTATTCTAATTTGGTTTCTTATTATCAGAGGTATTCATCAGAGGAGGTTTTTCTCTGGTTTTGTTAATGCTATAGTTCTCTTTGGGTCTAGAAGGGGCTTTCTTGTCTAACCAATTCATTTCTATTACTTCTTCTAGCACATTGATTAGAGTTGGGAAGTCAGCATCCATACTCATCCTACATCTTACACTATGGTTAAGATTTCCAGGACACAGGTTGAGGATTCTTTGATTTATTTCCTCTTTATCAGCATCTGGATAGAAGCAATCCAACCTTTTCTTCTGTTCCAAGCACTGTTTTTGAGGTTTATCCTTGGAGGTGTCAAATGAGGAATTTGCGAAATTTTTCATCATTTTTCTTTTCCACATTCTAGAACCAAATTGTTCTTTAATCAGAAGTTTCCAAGAATTCCATTTTAAGGATCCTATTTCGTCTCTTTTACTGATAAACCAGTCTAATGCTACTCCTTCAAATAGTCTGGCCAGCCTGACTACAGCTATAGCTTCTGGTAGGTCATAAGAGTTAATAGTGTAGTCAATAAATTTAATAAAATTTATATGATTTTATTCTCCTTCACCGGAGAACTTGAGCCCTTCAGAAATAGGGGGTAACAGCTTGAGGGCTTGCTCCATCTCAGGGGTAGGACTAGGCCTAAAGTTGTAACTCCTATGCATTCCTAATAAGGGTGGTGCATAAGAAGTAGTGGTTTGTCTGGAAGGTTTTGGTTCCTCTGTGGTACTTCCCAAGGTGTTGGTCAGACGGACTTTCAAGTCTCTAAGATCATTTTTTATCAGATTAAGTTTCAGGTCCACTTTTTTATTAAGCACATCCAGTTTCTCACTAATGGATAGAATAGATCTGTTAGTAGTGGTTACCAATTCTTCTTTTAAGGGGTGGAAAGACATAATAAAATCTTCTTGGATTCCTGATAACATATTCTCAATTGTTTGAGTCTTTCTGATCCTACCTTGGTTAATTGTCTCCAATAACTGTTCTGTATGTTCTTTGATTTCTTCCATTCCTACTGTCTTTGTTTGGTTATTAATCAATTTTGCTACTACTGAGGTTAATTTATCCATTTGGGTATTAACACTGTCCAAATTTTCACAAACAATTTTGAAATTATGACACATATCATTATAAAAGGAGTAATTACATCAGAGGTTTGTTTCAGCTCAGAATTAGAAGCTAATTTTTGTAAACCTTTTTCCATTTTTGAGCTAGGGATATTATCTAATCCCAGTCTTCCTTTCCCTTTGGTTTGGGATTGTAACAGGATCTCTTCTTTGCTGATCCTTTGCCTTTCAGTTGGGCTAATTGATTCCAAGGATTCCACTTTTCTAAGTAGGATTCTACCTCTTTCCTTGGAATCATTTTCTCAAGAGCTATCTGGGTGGCTTTTTCCTGGGAGATTATATTTTTCATAGAAACCATGTCCTCCTTGGCTTGGGATTCTTTGAATTCTTCCCAATATTCCACATGCTCTTTGACTAAGTCTTTGATCCTGGCTTCCTTGGCCAGATTCTGCTGGGGTATCTGAAGGGAATCTTCTTTTAAAGGAGGGTTGCTTGATTCTACTACCTCTCTCCGGCTCTAGGTTGGGAGAGGGCAGAAGTAATTGGTGCTGCTCCTTGTCCATCAACATTTGATTCACGGGTTCCATTCCCTTCATGGTTTTCCAAATTGGTGGTCTCACGGTTACTGGGAGCTGTTGGCAAAGTTCCATAGGAGGGAATTCTCCCTAATGCTATTGTGTTACGTCTATTCATTTTAGAATAATATTTTTACAAGTATTTTACAGAAAAAATCCTTAAAAATAAGTTTAATTCAAAACTCACTTAAGTTGATGTTCAAAGGTACCACGACTTTATTGGGGTTAAATTGATCCTTAGTAGGTAATCGTACGGGGTCTTGGTGTGTTCCAATGAGGTCTTCACCTGCCCAATCAATATTTCCAGGGCTTCCAGAGATATCTGGGATTTCTTGATCCAAGAAATCAACTTCAGTGGCAGTGGTCTTTGGTACAGGAGGGTTCACTGATGAAAAAGGTTGTTTTATTGGTTAATAAATGTTTAGAATGTTGTGTTACACCTGATTGAATTCTGCCACATTACCACAGCGGTGGAGAAACTCCAATACTGCATGGGTCAGAATGTGAGCGCACGCTGTGGAAAGAATAAGGGTTTTCCCCCTATAATTGTCCCAAGGTTCGGAAGTTAATGGTTCCCTGCGTCTGCAAGGAGATGAGGATGCCCAAAGTTGCACTTAAATGAGAAATAGTAATAAGGAGATAAGAGATAAAGAAAAGTAGAGAGAGAGTGAAATTGCCAATCCTTCAATCCTAAGAACTTTCCTCCTGGATGTGTATCCGGTATGAGTTCCTTTAATCTCTTGGTGAGATGATTGATCCAATCCAGTGATGTGATGGTATGATTCCATGCCTCCCCCTCCCCCCTAAACCGGAGTTGAGAATGAGGATAAGTCCTCCCTCTCAACCCTAACCTAAGTACACGCTCAAATAACAGTATGACAAAGAACAGAAAACAATCCCAAAACAGAAACCCTAGCCTCCTCTCCCCACCTCCGTACCAAACTCCCCCCAACGTCCGTACGCCGTTCCGTCCATCCGGTTCTCCCTTGTCATGATGCGGTCCTTGCACCGCGCCCTACTTGGAGCCCCCCGCGCCTGTCCATATCCGTTTGTCCGCGCCCGTCGTGGATGTCCGGTATTATCCGGCATGATCTGGGCGCTTGCACGCGCGCTCCATCTGTTCCTTTATAGCCCGCGTATTTCTCCGCCCCTACGTATCCAAACCGGCACGCCCGCAAACTAAGTTGAGCGCACTAACCTTCCAAATCCGATCTCCGGGGAGGATTTCCGCCCTTGCCGCATTCAATTCTGAGCCCAACCCGTCCACTAGGTGCGGAGCCAAACAGCTGCTGCCGCTGCTGAGCACTCCCCGTACCCTAATGCTGAGCCCCGCTTCCCTCCAATGCTGAGCGCGCAGCCGCGACGCAGTTCCCAATCCATGTCTATAAATTGACACCACAACGCGCTCCAACACTCTTGCTGGTGATAAAAGGCAAGTCAAGGACACTCAAGTTGACTTATCAGTTAATCCTTGTATTACTCTTCTCTCACCAGATTCTCATCATTCACTCACTCAATCCATCACCAACTTCAATCCCAATCTCCACCAACAACTCATCAACAACAACTGCGAAGGACTCCTATCTGGTAATTGTGATTCAAGGCTCTTAATGGTCAAGACCGTACCTGACACTCACAATCAACAGATCACCCCATTCTAGACAACCAACGGTGTCAAGGTCACCTTGCTACAGTCTACAAGATCAATGTCATCAAGTATGATCTTGTACATACTACTTTATCAGAAGAAACCTAAACTAAGCTCATTCTTCACCTATTAATCCTTCCAGGCGTGTCTACTTTAAGATGCTGGATCCAATTTTGTGCTGATATTCCATAGATATCAATTCTCATTCCTTTTGGTCAAGATTCTCATGCTTGTTCCACCTGTTGTTCTTTGATCTAAACATTTCTTATCTTTTCTTATTTGAAATATAAGTGGTTTTGGGTTTTAGCCATCTCAATTCTTTCAATAAAATATATCAATATTATTTTTGAAAAAATAATATGGTAATACAAGTTGTATATTTACTTTTATATTTCAAAAAGTAATTTATATGGTATTTCTTCCAAGCTTTATGTTTCCTTAATAGGGCCAGAAAGTTGATGCACCTTTCAAGAAGGAGTTTATCTAAGTGCTTACCTGCAGAAGAGATATTAAGTTTCCCAGCTTGAGTTAAAGCTTTCCCACCAGTAGGCTAATAATTTTTAATATATTAATTTTTAATATATTCTTCTTTTCTTATCTTTAGAATATTTGAATAATATATTATTAATTCTGCTTTGGTTTATAAATCCACTGCAAAATAATTTAATGATAAATCATGGTTATAAAGTCAGATAAATTTATCTTTGATTTATTTTTTCATGAAATGTCTGATCCAAGGTATTAAATATAATAAAATTGAATATTTCCTGGCCAGACCCCCAATTGTCAGCTTCCTGGATGCAAAAACCCTTTCTATCCTTTAGCTAACAGAGGTAATTAAATAAATGATAAATATATTATTTAAAAAATGCAGCAAAAATCCATGAAGTATTTGGATTAAGCTTATTTCAAGATTAAGTGGTTTGGTTATGGTTCATTGTTTTAAATCAATATGAATAAATTGATTATTAAATCTTTTTATAGAGGGGCCACAATTATATTGGGGATCTTTAAAACCTCTATTCAGGGATTTCAGTATGAAAACACATAGTCCTGGTTACTTTGGGCTCTTTAGTTGAAAGGATATTTTACCCAAAGATAATATGTATATAAAATACACGGTGGAGTGGCAGGGCCTTGTAACAAAGCAGCCACGACAGAGAAAGGATAATAAAACTTCCTGGTATACTATGAAATCCTTTGGGTATCTGTTTGAGACATTCAATGATGGGTTAAACCTGTATACTGGCGTTATAAGGTTGTTCAGCAGTTTCAATTGATAAAAAAGAGGTTGAGGATAGATATTATTGATCATACTTAGCCATAAATCACTTACTTATCTATTATAAGTACTTGATTACCTTGGCACGTTTTTGGAATATAGATATAACTGGGTCTCTGCCAATCATTATCCTCAAAAGAGCTCTTTATTTATAGCTTTTGTATTCCCAAAATTGTCCCTCTGAGAGGTACAGGGGCTCAAAGCCACTGACACTAAGGCTAGCAGGGTAACCAGTGCTAGTCTGTCACTTGTTCTTGGTGCTATAGCACGGGTAGCATCTAATTCCTCAGGGTATGGGAATTATTCTACTTTATAATAGATATTAGGATGTGTGAATAACACTAATCTGTCCCATTTATGTATTATTTAATTAATTATCCTTCGTAAATGTTCCCAGTAATACAATAATTAGTTAAAGAGACATTTTTAAGGACATCCTGATGTCATCTGAGTTCTCATTATGTATTAAATAACTGTAGTAAATTCATGATATTAATTTTACTCCTTATTTTCGAGTTCCAGTTGATTTAACAAAATAATTACTTGAAAATATAAGTCATGATAATTCATGTAATATTGTTACATCATTAGTTTTCTTAGTATGTCACAAAAATATTGATGTTTAGGAATTCTCATAAAAGTATATAAAAGTATTTTAATATATTTTTAGAAGTTTTAATTTTCTTTTTTTCGACATTCTTGGTACTTTGAATTATATTTAATAAAAAAAAAGGTATAAGGGTTATTTAAGTATTTTAATATAATACTATGTACTTTTAGACAATCTACTATCCATGGGAACAATTTTTAAATATGTAGAATGTTCCCTGTGGGTTGTAGCATGCTTAAGCGGTACCTAAGCCTCTCAGGCAGCCTGTCACTCTGTCAACCCGTAGTCCTGCGGCTGTGTACTTTTCAGAGGCCAGGGGCTGCGTACACAACCTTGACAGAGTGACAGGGATGTATCTCAGCCGTGCGTGGGTGCATTGGCTGCCCCGGCTGCGTGTGGGAATTGTGACAAAACACATTTCTGTCTGTAACTCCTAAAATATAAACAACAGCTGAATTCTGACTGAATTTTAGGTGTCAAACCTATACGTGAAAATACGTGTGAAATATTTAATCAACCAAAAGCTCAATAGTGGAGCCGTAGTATTTTGGTCTTTCTTTCCTTAATTATTTAAAAATATAAGGAGTTGGATTTCAAGGGTTGGGTCATTGAGTGACCCTACATAATTTTGGGTGGATAATCCATATCTGTGATAATGTTTATGGTTTTCCTACTCCTTCTTAGGTTAAGTATAATATTACAATTTTTTTTTGATACTTTTGCAGCTTGCTTTGCAATAGTAGCAAGCTGAAATATTCTTTTACCCAAATTGGAGATGGTTTACAACAGTAGCAAGCACTCCACTACTAAAGAAGCACCCTACATACTGGAAAGAGGATGGATCCCCAAATTACCCACGGATAACATTAACCAGCAGCTACCAAATATCCATCCTATGTCACTTGATTTCAATAATATGATAGATGTAGCCAATAAATATGCTGTTAAGTGCATTCAGGATGCTATTGAGTATAACCAACAGAGGTGGGATAAAACCCATAAAGAACCTGATTTCAAGATTGGAGATCAAGTCTTAGTTTCTACCATTAACTTTACTAATCAAGCTGGTAACAGGAAGCTCAGACCATCTTTTGTAGGATCTTTCACTATCAAGAAGCTTCATGGTAAAAATTCTGTGGAAGTAATCTTGGGTGATGAACTCTCCAGGAAACCCCCTGTCTTCCCAGTAAGTCTGATCAAACACTACCACCCAAGGGAGGGAGAACATACCCCTTCACCAGAAATACCTGTTGCAGAAGAATCTGGAAAAGACAGAGGAAAATTTAGCAAGATCCTTCAGGATAAGAAAGAAAGGATCAATGGAAAAGATGTCAGACTCTACCTAGTTAGATACAAGGGAGAATCAGCTGATAAAGATGAATGGTTGCCTGAACATTATATCCCTGACAGACCCATACACCTAAGGAACTACAGAGCAAGCAGAAGGCATTGACCCAGAAAGTCTTTTGAGATATACACATATTTTCAAGTGGGGGAATGTCAGAATACCACTATGTACAGAGAAACATGTCAAAGTAACAGAAGAAATGTGATAAAAAAAATTAAATAAGAAAAGTAAAATTGACTGAAGAAGGGGTAACAAATCCATAAGTATTATTGAAGAAATGGATTCCGCACCCAAAATCAGGTGAGGTCACTCACTAACTACACCCAGGAAGTCCAACTCCTTCTTTTTTTAAATAATTAAATGAAAAAATGGACCAAAAGCCACAACACCAATATGGCACTTTTTGGAAATTTCAATACTTCACATGTATTTTAAAGTATAAATTTTAAAAATAAATTTCACTGAGAATTGGAGTGTTGTGTATATTTTAGGAGTTACACACAAAAATGTGTTATGTCACAATTCCTGCGCGCAGCCCCGCATCCTTACACAACCCTACTTAACCGTAGCTGCAAATTCCCGCGTACAGAGGTCACACACGCATCTAATTTTGCCACGCACACAGCAGATCCTACCCTGCGTACATCTGAATTGACTGATCCCCAAGCCAGTATCAGTTGTGACAAATCTGACAACCAGGTACCGCTCAAGATAGCTACAACCTATTTAGGGTTAGCTGCCATATGTAATAACCTAAAATATGTGTTATTAATAGTCTAAAAAATATAAAACTTGAATAAAATTAATAAGAAACTAGTTTTAAGTTTATTTTTATAATAAACCAAATATTGAGGATTACCACGTAAATCACTTATCCTGATCTTCAAAGACCACAAAATAATACTAGAAGTCATCATAAAAATTATTAAAAATTACACACGTGCTCAGAAAATGATTGAAAGTGATTAAAAGTCCACATATGTCCACTTTAAAACAATATTAATAGTACAAATGAAGGATGAGTTCAGAATGATCACATTTGCTCCACAACAGATTAACAGATTCTGTGGATAAACTAGCACCAAAATCCAGCAGATCTTATTTTGGCTGATTGACAGCACAAATCAGACGTGCTAATATTTCCATGAAAGGCTTTCCAGCCTCAGCCCAACAGCAGAACCCTCTCTACATACCCTAAGAAGCTCATAGTAATCCCAAAAATGTATTTATACAGACCCCTTTGGACCTATTATTCCCCATCAGTTTAACAGAAATTATCATTATGAATCAGAAACCGTGTCATTGTTTTTCAATCCCTTATGAAATAGATAAGCAAGTGATTATGACCTATTCTGTATTACTATTGTATTTTTCTCAAAAAATAATCAACCAATTGAAGTTATTCAAGCAAATCTGCCCCATCTGCTCTGAAACCCTTCCTATTATTGCAGGATATTTGTGGTAAAGTGCTCAGAGTGAATGTTTCACTTCCTGTCTTGGCCATTGTGCTGTTTTTCCTGGCCAAATCAGTGGAATAAGCCCTTTCTAAGGCACCCATCATCATTCCAAGGTTCTTAAACTGCCTAAGGAGGCCCCTTGAAGGGAGGTTGTTTGTCTGTAAAAACACCTTCAGTAGTATAACACTGTGGCCCCTCTTTAATAAAAAATTGAAAATAATTTTAACCAAACCAATTAAACCTTGCACCAGTTCCTAACATATTCATTGTTTGAGCTTCTTACATATTTATCATTGGAGTACTCTTATTATCATTATTCCCGTATCTTCTATCACTCTCTGTAGCTAAAGGACTGCAAGATTCCTGGTATCAGAGAGCCAACAGCATACCTTTCAGCCTTCTGGATGCCAAGACCCTTGCTATCTTCTAGCTACCAGAGTTGATAGAATAAATAATAAATATATTATTCAATAAATGCAGCAAAAATCCATAAAATATTTGAATAAAGCTTATTGCAAGGTTAATTGGTTTGGATGAGGTTTATTATTATAAATTAACATAGATAAATTGATTATTAAATATTTTTATAGTGGGGCCACAATTATATTGGGGATCTTTAACACCTCTCTTCAGGGAAGTCAGTATGAAAACACCCAGGCCTGGTTACAATGTAACCTTTAGTTTAAAGTTTATTGATAAAACTTGACCTAATTAATTGCTTTTAAAAGGCTTAAGACCAGATCCGTATAATGGAAAGATTGGCAAGGCTGAAGGAAACCGCTGATTGAGTAAGAGGCTTGAGGACCTAGGACAGTTGGATGTTGAGGAGTAGACTTCCAATAACCAGTTCAGATTGAGGTTCAGGAAATTGATGGATGTGTGATCTCTTTCTTACCAAATGAACAAGAACATGGCCGCGATTAAGATGGTAGGTGGCCAACAAGACAATCAAATGATGATTGGGAGATTTGCAGTCAAGGAGAAAAGTGGAGGGCCAAGTTGAGAACCGGTAAGCTATTTTGAGTAGCAAGGAGTACCAATTGTAAGTTGAGCGAGTTGGCTACCGGAAGTAGTTGTAGATGGAGAGAAGTGCAGTTTGAGAGTTGAGTGGATGAAGAGAGGATGAGTCTGTTTGAAGGAAGGAAAAATTAAAAGAAGGAAAGAAGAATCATGAGAAAGGAATTGAACAGAAAAAGGCATGTGAAGGAGAGGGAGTGACAAATATGAAGTGTGCGCAGCGGAGTGACAGGAGTCCGCGGCTGTGAGAGTGAAATTTCAACACCGTTTGAAGGAAGGAAAAATTAAAAGAAGGAAAGAAGAATCAGGAGAAAGGAATTGAACGGAAAAAGGCATGTGAAGGAGAGGGAAGACAAATATGAAGTTTGCGCAGAGGAGTGACAGGAGTCTGCGGCTGTGAGAGTGAAATTTCAACAGTTATTTTTCCCAAATATAATATTTATATAAAATATACGGTGGAGTGGCAGGGCTTTGTAACCAAGCTGCTACAACAAAGAAAGGATAATAAGAATCACTGTCATATTTTGAAATCCTTTGGGTACCTTCTTGGGACATGCACTGATGGGTTAAACCTGTATACTGGGGTTATAAGGTTGTTTAGCCATTTAAATTGATAAAGAAAGGGTTGAGGACGCATATTATTAATCAGATTAATGCCATAGATCACTGAATTGTTTCTTGTAAATATCTTATTACATTGGCACGGTGTCTGGATGTCAATATAACTGGGTCTTTGGGTATCAATATCCTCAAAAGAGCTCTTTATTTATAGCTTTTGGAGTCCCAATAATGTCCCTCTGAGAGGTACAGGGGCTCAAAGGGATGGAAACTGAGGCTAGCAGGGTAACCAGTGGTATCCTTTCACATTTTCATGTTGCTGTAACACGGGTAGCATCTAATTTCACAGGTTATGGGAATTATTCAAATTTATAATTGATGTTTGGATGTGTGAATAACACTAATCTGTCCTTTTTATCTATTATTTAATTAATTCTCCTTAGTGAATGTTCCCAGTAAGTTAAAAATTAGTTTAAAAGAAATCCCTACAGATATTCTGATTTCAGGTGAGTTCTCATTATTTATTAAATAATTTGAGTAAATTCATGATATTGATTTTACTCCTTATTTTCAAAATTCAGTTGTTTACTAAAATAAGTACTTAAATAAGATAAGTCATGTTTATTCATTTAATATTTTTAAATCCTTATTTTTCTTATTATGTCACGAGAATATTGATGTCTAGAACTTCTCATGATTATATATCAAATATTTTAATATATTTTTAGCAGTAGTCATTATGTTATTGTTTACATTTTTGGTACTTTGAATTATATTTAATAACAAATGCGTATAAACGTTTTTTAGGTATTTTTATAGACTTTTATGTATTTTTAGACTATCTACTATCCACAGGAACATTTATTACACATGTGTAATGTTCCCGTGTAGGTTGTAGCAAGTTTAGGAGGTACCTAGGTTTCTCAGGCTGCCTGTCACTTTTTCAACCTGTAGTCCTGCTGCTGGGTACTTTTCAGAGGCCCAGGGCTGTGTACACGGCTTTCACAGGGTGACATTGCTGTAGCTCAGCCCCAGGCGGGTGTATTGGCTGCTGCGGCTGCGTGCGGGAATCGTGACAGAACACATTTCCTTCTGTAAATCCTAAAATATACACAACACCTCAATTCTGACTGAATTGTAGGTGTCAAACCTATACGTGACAGTACATGTGAAATATTTAATTGAACAAAAAGTTCAATAGTGGTGCCGTGGTATTTTGGTCTTTCTTTCTTTAATTTTTTAAAAATATAAGGAGTTGGATTTCAAGGGTGGGGTCAGTGAGTGACCCTACCTAATTTTGGGTGGAGAATCCATTTTTTTGTAATGAAATTTATGGTTTTCCTACTCCTTCTTAGGTTAATTTTATTATTATTATTATTATGTCATTTCTTTCACTTTTTCAGCTTGCTCTGCAATTCTAGCAAGCTGACAATACCACTAAAAGATAATCCTTGAGAAAACTGCCTTTTGAACATTGCTCTCAAATGTTACCTTAGCACTCCATGGGAAACTGTTGGTTGATGGCACATTGGGTGCTAGGTGGCATTATGGGGGAAAAATTTTTTTCCTGAGTCTAGCCACTTCTCTATTTTATTAAATCTTCCCATCCTCCTGATTGGTCTTTCCATTTTGTGTCTGGACAGACTCCAGATTTGCCATGGGCAGCTGGGCCCTCATAGGTGCCCACTGTTCCCATTTCAGTATTTGTTCAGGAGAGGGGGGTGAGGGGAAGTTGGTCTCATTTGCTGGAATCCCCAACAAAAATTTGACCCGTTTCCATAAAGAACGCAATATTTTACTAGATTGACCGGGGGGTTTTTTTTTGACCATCTGGCGCACTTGTCTCAATTTGGCGTCCAAATTTCCTTGTCCAGATTTTGCTTTTTTGAATGGTTGGTCAGTCAAATCCTAGATTTACTAGTGCAATGATTTATCTTGACTATACCAATTGCAACCAGCATATCTGAGTTAATTAAATTGGTGGAATTCCCAGTTCAATCATACTGCTCACCTGATTCTGGTATAGTAGTTGAACCTCTGGGTGCCCCTCTGAGTAAGTCATGAAGGAGTTCCTCATGCTGTTTCAAACCAGATGATATTGTCTCTTGCGCACTAGGGGATTCTGTCTCTCCAGGAAGAATGGGCTTGTCTTGAAAGGCTGTAGGAGGTTGGGAAGTATGGGAAATTCAGCCTTAAATGATCAAGAATCAATGTTCACAAGTTGTCTAAGGATAAAATAAGTGGTGAGTGTTTTCAATAGCATTTTTTGACTGTGAGAGTGAATGAACAGATAACTTGACCAATATATTGTTATGGGGGAATGAAAAGATAGAGGATGATGATAAATGTGAGATAACAGCATTTCTTATTTATATTCCTAGCCTCCTCCTTCACCATTTCTAAAATCTAAATATTTTACCACTGAGCCTTTGTCTTTACAATTCCTTTCAAACTAATACATCATCCCTTAGGCCCTGTTTTTTACACCAAAAGCATCCTATGCTTGGCGTTTGGCATCCACTTGTGAAAATTTCCTGAAATGATGCTTTTTGAAGTTTTTACATAACGCATAGGCAGAATAATGTTGTAATATCATATCCAAAATCCATCCCTGCACATTCCACCATCAGTTTTTCTCTTTTCCTCATCTTGGCTAAGGGAAAATAACTACTGGTTCCAGCAAACCAAATTAATTGTCTTGCCTGGATAGCCAAAATTTGCTGAAACATTTTCCAAAATAACCACATTCCCCTACAAATATCCTGCTGAATTTCCCTTTTTTTTGCAGGTTCTGGTTATATTTGCATCATTACTGGACAGAGGTTGCCACCTTATATTGCTGGAAAGTGCTTACTAGGGTAACAGGGAATACTGGATGCTTTCTTGATAATTCTTCACTCAAGAATACTTCTAAAGAATTTTTGCTTTTCATCTTCTTCATAACAAATGGTCCAACAAATTCTGCTTGAAACTTTATTTTACCTGCTCAATTTTTGAAGTTGGCATTAAATATCAAGATCTGATCTCCTATTTGAAATTCAGGTTCTCTGGTGATTTGTCCCATCTGTTTTTGTTTTATTCTGCTACTTCTTCTACACATTTAAGAGCATGATTATTTTCCAGGTAGATGTGGTATGAATGATGGCTAAGTTTTGGTTCAAGTTATTCCTAGAGAGTTTTGTAATCCATCCCCTTTCTAGTATTTAAGGGGCTTCCTTGATAGGAGAGTGTTTACTGCTATTGAAGAATTCATGTAATATTTTTACATCATTAGTTTCCTTTGTATGTTGCCAAAATATTGATGCCTTAAAATCCTGAAAATTGTATTTTAAAGTATTTTAATATATTTTTAAAAATAGTACTTATCTCATTTTCGACATTTTGGTTTTTTTCATCATTTAATAAAAAATATGTATTAAGGTTATTTAGGTATTTTAATATATTTTGATGTATTTTTAGACTATTGAAAATCCGTTGGAACATTGATTAAATATTTAGAATGTTCCTGTGTAGGTTGTAGCATGTTTACATGGTACCTGAGTTCTCAGGCTGCCTGTCACTCTGTCAACCCAAAGTCCCGCAGCCGTGTGCTTGTCAGAGGCCCAGGGCTGCATACATGGCTTTTCAGGGTACGCTGACAGGGTGGCAGTGCTGCTTCTCAGCCGCGTGTGGGTGTATTGGTTGCTGCGGCTGCATGCAGGAATTTTGAATGAACAAATTTCCTTATGCAACTCCTAAAATATACACAACACCCAAATTTTGACTGAATTTTAGGTTTGAAACCTATATGTGAAAATAAATGTGAAATATTCAATTGGCCATACAATTACCATAGTGGTTTTGTGGTATTTTGGTCTTTCCTTTCTTTAATTATAAAAATTATAAGGATTTGCATTTTAAGGGTGGGGTCAGTGGATTTCCTACTCTTTCTGAAGTTAATTTTTATATTATTATTTTTATGTTATTTTTGTTCCTTTTGCAGCTTTCTCTGCAATAGTAGCAAGCTGAAATTCCTTCACTCCAAGATATGGACATATCTGAAAAAAATCTGGAGTGTGCTGGGAAAAAATTAATTCCATATGTGTTTCAGTTCCTTTTTCTGGCTCTGTAGTTTCTAAGATTTATTGGTCCATCAGGTATATTATTCTGTGGTAACCATTCATCTTTTTTTGCATATTTTGCTTTGTATCTCACTAAGTATAGTTCAACATCTATTCCTTGCACTCTCACATTCTTTTCTCTCAATATCCTGCTGACTTTCCCTTTTTTGTTCACAGGTTCAGTTTCTATTGGGATCATTGCTGGAGGGAGGTTGATTCCTTCTCTTGGTTGAAAGTGTTTTTTAGGCTAACCGGGAAAAATGGTTTCTTTCTTGATAATTCTTCACTCTAGATTACTTCTACAGAATTTTTTCCGTGCATCTTCTTGATACAAAATGGTCCAACCAAGGCTGTTTTCAGTTTTCTTTTACCTGCTAAATTGTCCAAGTTGGCAGTAGATATCAAGATCTGATCTCCTATCTTGAAGTCAGGTTTTCTGTGTGATTTTTTCCATCTCTTTTTGTTGAATTCCACTGCTTGTTCTACACATTTCTGAGCATTATTATTTGCCAGGTCTATCATTTT
The DNA here is from genome assembly GCA_025617555.3 of Puccinia polysora. Taxonomy (NCBI): domain Eukaryota; kingdom Fungi; phylum Basidiomycota; class Pucciniomycetes; order Pucciniales; family Pucciniaceae; genus Puccinia; species Puccinia polysora. The sequence continues at coordinate 706,999 of JAOOQA010000021.1, read as the reverse complement.
CTTGAAGTCAAGAGATTTTTGATGAATGGTGGCTAAGATGTAGTTCAAGGAGGAATTCCTAGGGAGTTTTGGAATCCGTCCACATTCTATTATTTAAGGGGCTTCTTTGGTAGTAGAGTGTTTACTGCTATTAGAAGCCATCTCCAGGGCTGGGACTAAGCTTACCCAATCATGGAAATAAAAATTTGATTTTTTTGAATCTAGAAAAAAACTTAAAAACCTTCTTAACATATCCCCCAAGGTCTGTTTCATTCTTTCAGCTAATCCATCAATCTGGCGATGGTATGCTGTAGAAAATGCTAAATTAGTACCAAGTATATCATGTAGATTCCTCCAAAATTCAGAGGTGAATTTGGGGTCTCTGTCACTGATTATAATCTTGGGTACACCAAAATAAGCTATAATCCTGTTCCAAAATAGTAAAGACACATCCATAGTGTTGAAATTCTATGTCTGCCTCGTGCCTCAATCCCTGACTGACCCAAAGCTAAATTTTTGCGCCACTGTGAATAGTCCATTTCTTATCTTGCTTTATTTCGCATCTCATGTCTTCTGTTTGTTCTCCTTCTTCTACCCTTGTCTTTTGTCATTCCTGTTCAACTCCTGCTCTAACTCAGAACCTGCAGCAACCTCAACAGTCTTACCTTGTGTCTTTGACTACTCAAGATCTCTTGGCTACCTTCTCAAGGGCTCTTCAATTCTTTAACTCAGAACCCCTCTTACCTTCCTCAAAATTGTCAAGAATCCCCTCCATCTGTTAGCTGTTCTTAATTTGGTGAGAAAAGCATCACTCCAACTCATTCGTCTGTTTCTCTGCTCAAGTGTCTGCTGTGTAGTTGCCATCTACCTGTTTCCTTGAGCTTATTCCGGTCCTACTATATCAAGTCCTTTTCTGTCCGGGGTAGGACACTGCCTTGTTTTTCCTGCTCATTTCTTGTTTTCTGGTTTATTTCTTCTTGTGTTGACATGTTACCTACTCCAGTCTGGTTGTTCATATCATTCATAATAAGGAATTCAAGCCAAATTACTTCAAGATTAACAGTCAAAATATGGCTATCAATTTTGCCAAAACTATTTCCTGCAACAACCAGACCTTATTTCCAACCATGGAAAAAATTAATCCAATCATTCTCAAAAACACTATTGAAGCCATTCTTTTTCTCACTGAAAACAACTTTACCATCTGGAAAACCAGGATCAACCCCCTAATAAATCTTGCACAGCTCAAGGACATCATTGGATCTGACTCCAAAAATCTCTTGCCCTCTGAGAACTCCATCCTAGCCTCAATTCCTATCCCAAAGATCTCCTCCTCTGTTCACACAAACCTGATCACTGCTCAAAATGGAGAAAACTCTCAGGGAATCTGGAAGGCTATTCACAAGCACCTTGTTTATTCACAACCCTCCAATTGAGATCAAGTGTACAGTCAGTTCTCCTCAATCTTCTTTGAAAAAAACAACATACAGTCCTTCATTATTGACCTGAAGATTTGTATCAACAAGCTGCATTAGATTGGTATTTCTCTACCTGTTTTTATTCTTGCCTACATTATCCTAGAAAAGCTTCTGGACTCACTGAAAAATATCAAAAAACAAATTACCCACTCCAATATTCAATCCAAAATTAATCTAAATGCTTTTTTGGACCACCTGAGGATTCACATGAATGAAAAAAGAATGAAAGATGCAGCCGCCTTGGCTTCTCAAGAAATGGCCTCTCTGTTCACCAATGCATCTGGAAAATGCAACTTGAAGAAGCATAACACCCTTTCCAACCATCCCAAACACAAGTGCTGGATGCTGTACCCCCATTGGAGAAATGTTGAGAGTTCAATTGCCAGAGACCAAGGAACAGATAATAGACTGGGAGCACAACAGCGTGATTAGATGACTAGGAGATTAAAAATAATAACAGGCGGCTTTGACAGGACTGAAGATAAAGAGAAATATTTTGAGTCTCACCAGGCAGACATGGCACAAGGGTCTTTCTAACTTGGCAGAGTGATAACCAAATTTGTGAGTGGGTTGGGTTTGATTTGTTAAGTTTGAGTTCAGTAAATTGGTGAGTGAGTGGTGAGTGAGTGAGGAAGTGGTGGAGGAAGTGGTGGAGGAAGTGGTTTTTTGAGTGGATGAGTAGAGGAGTTGGCAGAAGGGACTTTGGTTTGGTCAAGATTTTGATTGTGGTGGTGTTACTCGGGATGTGGTTGCTTGGGGCGCAGGATTTGAGATTGTGGTTGTGTTGTTTGAAGCGTGCCCCATTTGCTGTGACATTATGACTATTCCAACACCCCTCAATGCCTGATTAGAACATCTCAAAAAAGAAATATCATGTAAAAAGGGCCAAAAAAATTATGAAAATTAATAATAAAAAGAAAATAAATTATTTGTTTTGAGCATAGAATTTCACAAGGTGGTCAAGCATTTGGGTTGTGCAGGCTTTGGTTAGTGCATCTGTGGGCATTTTGTGAGTGAATATGAGATTTACACTGATTTTACCTTGGTTGAGTTCATCCCTCATGCCTTTTGTTTTGAGATCAAGGTGGCAAGTTTTTGAGTTTGAGCCAAATTTTCGCATCTTATCCTCCAGTCAGCTGTTGTTGATTGAGAGAGGAATGCATTTGATATCAAGAACACGAGTTTCCCTCATAATTGCTTTGATCCAAGTCACCTCATGGAAAGAATTCACAATAGTATTTAGCTCAGCATCAGTAATGACCAAGATATGTTTCTTTTTTTGCTACTGTTCCAGGAAACTACACTACCATTCACCAAGCAGAGATATCCAGATTGAGATTCTCAAGTTGTAGGATCATCAACCCATGATGAATTGGTGAATACTTCAAGACCAGCTCTGGCGGGATTGAAATCAAGCTTCATTTTGAGATCCTTGGTACCTTTCAAGTATATCCAAGCTTTTTTGAGTTTGTTCCAGTAAATAATGCTGGGTTTTTCTGAGGATCTTGATAGACTTGATACTGCAAATTTGATATTGGTCCAATTGTGTGGTTAAGCATCCCAATGGCTGAGAAATGCTTAATATTTAGATGTTTGAAGTGCTCATGCTCTGCGTCACTAGCTGGTTTGAGTTTCAGGCCAGGAGAAGGGGGCATCAAAGAGGGTTTAACTTCAGATAGGCCAAGTTCTTCCAACCTGGAATCAATGTGATTTGGTTGACTGAGAAAGATTGTGTTGTCTTGCAGGTGTATTTTCATACCAAGAATAGTTTCAGGTATCTGAGCTGATGATCAAGGAAATTTTTTGGGAAATTTCTTCTCAAAGTCAAGACTGGGTCCTAAAAGGATTAAGTTGTCAAAATGGAAGAAGAGTTTTGAGTTTTTGTTGTTGGAGATGTAGAGGCATGGATTGCAGCTTTCTTTGGAGAATCCAAAAGATTTGAAACATTCCATTAGGGTTTTGTACCACTTTTTTGGAGACTATTTTAAGCTGTATAGAGACCATTTGAGTTTAAGGAACTTGGAGGTGTTAAAATGTGGATGCACTCAGGTAATGTGCATAGGAGTGTGTAATCCAAATGGGATGCAAAAATGGGCCTCCAAGGCCCATTCGACATCACATGGGCCATGTGGGCCACTTGGGCCTATGTGGGTGTTATTGGTTTTGGGAATTTGGGCGCCAAAACACGTTTTTATGGGCTTTTGGGTTACAGGTCCTCACGGGCCCGCCAGGGTGGATGGGCCACCCAAGCCAGATGGGCTTATTTGGGCATAAAAGGGCCCAAGCTCTATTATGGACATACTTGGCCAGACGGGCTGGCCCGCCAGAGTATGTAATTCTCACAATTTGGGCTTGGGGCGGCCCATTGGGGCCGCCGCCCCTGTTGCGGCCCGCTAGGGGCTGCCGCCCGTGTTGCGGCCGGCTCGGGGCTGCTGCCCGCGTCACATCCCCTTTGGGGCCGCCTGTGTTTCTTGGTGCTGCCCACGCGGGGCCCAACGGCCCGCCGCGGGGCTGTCGCGCGGCCGAGGGATCCCGCGCGGGCCAGGCTGGTTGCTTCTGGAAACCAGCGCCATGGAGCCGGGGCTTGCGGCCCCTGCTTGCTCCCCCTTTACCAAGGGGGAGGAGCAATGGGCCTTGGGGGACCTGATCACCTCCCAGGCCAACTTACTTGACAACGCCCTGAGGTTATCGACCCCCAGGGCCCCTGGTGAGGGGATTTGACCGCCCCCACCAGGGATTTGAGATAAAGAGGGGGGGAAATCATGTCTGCTGGTCACACCCCCCCCATGTGAGTCTGATGTTGGAATTGAACCCAACGTCCACAACAAGTAGGAAAACGGGTAAGTAGTGAGAGGCGCACCGACTATCCATGACGTTGTAGGTTCCAAGCCCTATGAAGTCACCACTTGAAGGGAGACCTAAGCTACCACGCTCACACAAGCCCATGAGAGTATAAAAGAGCCCCGTGCCGTCCACAGTATTAGATACCCCATCACTTCCACGAACTATTACGGGGATCTAATACCGTAAGCCATTTTCCTTATTTTCCTTATGTCACACCACTAAGAATGACAAGTCACTTATTCATACACCATCCAACCATTTTACAATAGTCAGGAGAGCTATCAGGGAGTGATCATCAATCTTAGCCGGTTGCTAAGATTGAATCTACTTTATCATCATCAGGTGTTAGTCACACGCTTCTACTGTGCTAATCTCTGCCAAAGTAACTAATATCACTTCCACAAACTATTACGGGGGATCTAATACCTCAGGAGAGCTATCAGGGAGTGATCATCAATCTTAGCCGGTTGCTATGATTGAATCTACTTTATCATCATCAGGTGAGAGCTATCAGGGAGTGATCATCAATCTTAGCCGGTTGCTAAGATTGAATCTACTTTATCATCATCAGATGTGCCCCAAATTTTTACATGGTAGCCAGAGACGCGATCCGACATGGCACCAGTCTCACGATCACCTACTTCTAGTCCGGTACCAACCACTAACCCTGTGGTTTCATCCATCAGCCCAAACGTCCCACCATTTACCACCCAGCCATATGTCAGAGAAACCACTGCCTCTACAGTGGACCCTGAAACAAGCGGCTTAAAGTACTTAGCCCAACAAGAGATTATTAACCTACTTTCCAAACTATCTATATCCATTAAGCTCAACGACAACAACTACGGAACCTGGTCAAACGCCGTCACCGTGGCCTTAGAAGCCGTCGAATTTGATCAGTACCTTGTTGATGACATGATTGTACCGGAAAGCAAGTCCAATATCCACCATGATGCCACCAAGCGACTATTATGCTCGTGGCTACTAAGTCACATTGACTCACAAAACTGCTCCCGCCTGAATGCCAAATTTCAAACATCAACTAACCGCACCAAATACACCAGCCCCACAAAAATCTGGAATGCGCTAAAAGAATTTCACCAAAAGAACGCCAATCACAACATCTTCAACCTGAAAAAACAACTAAGACTATTAAAACAAGGCCCAAATATCACTCTTCGAGACCATCTGGACAAATTCGAAATCATCAACTCACAGATCTCCCAGTCTGGGGGTAACGTTGACAATGACACTCTTGTCTTTGTCCTTCTCGAATCTATCCATCCAAGATACAAAAGTGATGTCAGATCCATCACCAGATTCATCAAACCGCTGACTTATTCTCGCGTGTTTGAAGAACTACTTGAGACGCACAAGTTCTCAACCATAAACCAACAAAGCAACTCACACGCTGAAGAGGCAAACCTGAGCAGTACAAAGACCAATAAACCACGATGCACAAAAGATAAATGTCTTGGCCCACATAACCCAAGTCAGTGCCATGCCAGAAATGAGAATGCAAGAAAGAATTGGATTGAAAAGTTGATCAGAGCCGGCAAATGGAGGGGCAAACTTCCTGAATGGTACCACCCCTCTGGAAAACGCCCAATCACAGAGTCCAACCTTACATCAGTCATTCTCAACTGCCCAGAATCAAATCAGCCCATGTGCTTTTTTGGAAAGAGTGGATCTAACAAGAACATTATACTCTTTGACACCGGAGCCTCTCAACATATGTTCAATAGTCTAGAATACTTCGAAAAGGAAAACTACTCACAAGTAGATGGTGTAGATCTTAAACTTTCCGGTGGCGGAATAACCCTTCCAGTAACGGGCACTGGATCAGCGGTTATCAATGGTGAAAACAATGTTCCAATCAGATTTGAAAACGCCCTATATGTACCCAAGCTCTCGAAGAATCTAATTTCCGGATTTATTCTGCTTCAAGATCAAATAAACATCAGTACCAATGGGCCTCACGTCGAACTAAGGAGCCAAAATGTTGTGCTCTTAAAAGGAAAATTCAATAATAATCTCATGGAATTTGAAGCAACGCCATATGTGAGCCTTCTCACTAAATCTACCTCACAGAAACCATCAGCTGAAATCATTCATTTCCGGTTTGCTCACACCAACCACATCACGCTAAACCTAATGGCCAACTCATGACATTTTGACTGCAACATAGCCCACAAACTAAAGTGTGATACATGTGTAAAGAGTAAAACCCATCGCAGATCTCATAACCAAGTAAGGCGGAGGAGTATCAAACCACTGCAGAATGTCCATGTAGATCTAAGTGGGATAATTCGGACCACCTTGCAGTATGCCTACTACGCCTTATTTACTGATGATTACACAACGTATAGAGTAGGCTATCCCCTTATTTCTAAGTCAAAGTTCAGTGTTCTAGATGCAATAAAATTGTATGTCACCAAATCTGAACAACAAACGGGCCATAAAGTGATCAACCTGACCATTGATGGAGGATCCAAGTTCTACAACTCAGAGGTTACCAACTACCTGAACCAGTTGGGAATTACCACACAAACAACCGCGCCTTATACTCCCAAACAAAATGGAGTCGCGGAACGGAGCAATCAAACCATAGTAGAAAAGGCTTGAGCACTAATGATTCACAGTGGTTCGCCCCCTGAATATTGGTGGGAAGCAGTCAAAACAGCTATATTTATCAACAAAAGAATCCTTTCAAGTTCAACAAGTGAGAAAAACTGTACGCCATTTGAGCTATGGCATGGATACCGACGAAGTCTTAACCACATAAGGGTATTCAGCTGCAGGGCACAGGCCCTCATTTGAAAACCTCTCAGAGATAATAAATTCTCGGAGGTTACTGAGGAAGGAATTCTCCTTGGATTCACTGAAGAAAATCAAAAATATGTCATTCTTAACCAAAACACCCTACAAACAAAAATAACGTGCAACGTTATGTTTGATGAAGAAGAGTATCCGTTTAAAACCAAAAATTCAGCCCAGGAACAAGCCCCTGATGATGACGCATGCCCTCTACTGATCCCTGATGACTCCATACCTGACCATTCTCCTACATTACAAACCCCAGAACCACCATCCAATTTAGGACATAGACTGATCCTCAACCTCAGACCACCTCCAGTCCCGCAGATTACGCCCATATCGCCCACAGAAAACCACAACAGTAATACTCCCAACACTGAATGCTCAGAATCACCGCAAAAAGCTGAATACTTCTGGGACCACCACCTATGAAACCTGCAATGCATTAATTAATCAAACCTAGTCACACTCTCCACAAACATATTGAGCCTCTTGTATTATGTAGAAACAGCTTTCCACGCAGACCCACTATCCTTCTCCGATGCCAAAAATCGTCCAGATGCTCCCGACTGGATGGTATCATTCAAAAAGGAAATAACGTCCATGAAGGACAGAAATGTGTTTCAACTAGTAAAATGACCAACCCACAAAAAGGTCATAAAAGGCAAGTGGCTATGCAAAACCAAGCGTGACACTAACGGCGCATTCATAAAAAAGAAGTACAGATATGTTGCCAAAGGATGCTCTCAAGTTGAAGGAATAGATTACCATGACACTTTCTCACCCATGGGCAAACCTACCTCCCTACGTTTATTAATAGCATTAGCCGCGCACAATGACTGGGAAATACACCAGATGGATGCCGTCACGGCCTTTCTCAACGCGCCAATCGACAAAGAAGTCTATTTAGAACAACCAGACGGGTTCGAAGAAGGCGATAATATGGTATGGTTGCTCAACAAGGCCATCTATGGTCTAAAACAGTCCCCCAGAATGTGGAATGAGAGTGTAGACTCGCTCCTCCAAGGCATAGGCTTCAACAAATCCCCGTGTGATGAGTGTATCTACGTACGACTTAAAAACCAAAAATACTCTCTCCTATACATACATGTTGACAACATGATCACAACAGGCAATGACATCAATACAGTGAAATCTGAAATAGCTGAGAAATGGGAAATCGAAGACCTTGGTAAAGCAGAAAGCATTGTTGGAATCCAACTCAAGAAAAATCCAAGCGGGTACAGCCTGAATCAACACCAAATGGCCACTGAAGTTCTCAATGCATTCGAACACAATCATACCAAGGTGGCAGCCACACCTCTACCCCCTACCAGCAAGCTGATACCATCATCTGACAAAGACCACCTCACATTCTCCAAACTCAACTTCCCATACCGAAGTGGGGTATGCTCTTTACTGTACCTAGCACAATGTACACGACCAGATTTAGCACACGCTGTAGGAGTACTTGCAAGATACATGGAAAAGCCCAATATTACTCACTGGAAGGCTTTCTGTCACGTACTGAGATACCTGAAAGGAACCATTGACTACGGCATCGAGTACTCAACCAGCACAAGCCAAGTTAAAGCCAACCAAAGTTGGTACGTCCCTTTTGGTCACTCTGACGCTGACTGGGCCGGTGACAAAGCCACCATAAAATCAACCACTGGATACATCTTTACAATGATGAACGGCCCAATCAATTGGCGGTCCAAAATCCAATAAACTGTATCTCTATCATCAACTGAAGCAGAATATAAATCCACTACTGAAGCAGGAAAAGAGGCCGTCTGGCTCATAGAGTCACTAAAATTCTTAAGACAACCCTGAAACATCCCCATCATCCTCCACTGTGACAACCTAAGCGCCATCCACCTCACTTCAAAATTCGTATTCCACTCAAGAACCAAGCACATCAAAATACAACATCACTGGATAAGAGAATTGGTCAAGTCAGGAAAAGTTAGAATAAAATACTGCCCAACTGAAGATATGATGGCCGACCTACTCACCAAGTCGCTAGACAAAAACGCATTTAAGAAACTCAGAGACGAAATAGGAGTCAAGAAAGTAATTTCCCCAACTTGTTGAGGGGGGGTTTTGGAATTGAACCCAACGTCCACAACAAGTAGGAATACGGGTAAGTAGTGAGGGGCGCACCGACTATCCATGACATTGTAGGGTCCAAGCCCTATGACGTCACAACTTGAAGTGAGACCTAAGCTACCGCGCTCACACAAGCCCATGAGAGTATAAAAGAGCCCCGTGCCGTCCACAGTATTAGATCCCCCATCACTTCCACAAACTATTACGGGGGATCTAATACCGTAAGCCATTTTCCTTATTTTCCTTATGTCACACCACTAAGAATGACAAGTCACTTATTCATACACCATCCAACCATTGTACAATTGTCAGGAGAGCTATCAGGGAGTGATCATCAATCTTAGCCAGTTGCTAAGATTGAATCTACTTTATCATCATCAGGTGTTATTCACACGCTTCTACTGTGCTAATCTCTGCCAAAGTAACTAATATCACTTCCACAAACTATTACGGGGGATCTAATACCTCAGGAGAGCTATCAGGGAGTGATCATCAATCTTAGCCGGTTGCTAAGATTGAATCTACTTTATCATCATCAGGTGAGAGCTATCAGGGAGTGATCATAAATCTTAGCCGGTTGCTAAGATTGAATCTACTTTATCATCATCAGATGTGCCCCAAATTTTTACATCTGAGACCGGACCCAGGGCACACCTGGGTCTTGGAAAATCCTTGAGATGTGATCCAGTCACTTGAGATACAGTACCAGATTTGAGGAGCTTGCTTGATTCCATACAGGGACTTCTTGAGTCAAAGATACTTGGACTTGCAATTGCAACCAATTGTAGTGTTGATGAAAACCTGTTTGTCCAGTTCGGAGTGCAGGAAAACACCATTAACATCAATTTTCAGGAGCTTAATATCTTTGTTGGAAGTGTAGGTGAGAACCGCTTGTACCAAAGCAAATTTACCTGTTGGTGCGTAATTTTTGAGGTAATCAAGACCATATCTTTGGCTAAATCCTTGAAGAAATATTCTGGTTTTGTAATTTTTGGGTTTGCCATGAGAGTTAAGTTTGATCTTGAAGATTGGAACCTTGTTAAGTGAGTTAGTGAACTCATCATCTTCTGCATCTTCCCACACGCCTTGATCTTCATTTGTGGCAAATTCTTCAGCAGCAGATTTTTGCCAGTGAGGAATCCGCATTGCTTCTTGTAGGTTGTTGGTTATCTTATCTGAATAGAAGCCATATTGATCCAGCTTGGCAATTTTGTCTCAATTTTGCAGGATGGGTCAAAGATTGGGTTCCACCCATGATTTGTTGACAGAACTATTGTCACTCTCAATCTCAAAGGATTCACTTGGCGATTCCTCTTTGATTTTTTGGAGATCTTGAGCCTCTGATGTTTGGTTTGTGTTTGAAGACAAGGAGATTGAAGGGAATTCTGAAGATTGAGAAGGATTGTGTTCATGGGAGATCTTGATGGGTTTTTGATCATTGAAGATGAAGTGCTTTGTATCTATTATTCTTCCAGATGAGTTGATTATCTTGTAAGAGAGAAGTTGAGGGTTGAAGCCAATTTGGATTCCTGAAGCTCGTTTCTCATCCAATTTATACCACATGTCAGTCTGATTGAGCCTATAAGTGAGAGAGGAACCTATGGGCTTGATGTAGTCTTTGGTTAATTCCTTCTTGTGAATTTTCATCCAAGGAGAGTCCTCATCTTTTTGTTTAGGTATTTGATTCAGCATAAGACAGAAACCCTTTATAACCTCTTTCAAACATGATTTTGGCAGTCCAGAGCCATAGATGGTAGCTCTGGCAGCCTTGATAACCGTTTGATTAGCACGCTCCACCCTGCCATTGTGTTTTCAGTGATACGGCTTGCTGAAGATTTGATTGATCTGATGTGCTCAATAGTAAGCTTGGAGTTTGGAATTCACAAATTTGCCACCTCTGTTTGAACAGACTTCCTTTGGGTAGCAATTTGTTTTCCATGTTGGTTTTCAATGACAAAGATTATTGGGTTGGTTGAGTTGCTCTTTGCTTTAAGAGTAAAACGGGCAAGATATCCTGAGTAGGAGTCAATCAGATTGAGGATGTATTTAAAACAACCTTTTGACATGGGATTGATTGGACCTATCAAATTGAGGTGGATTTTATCAAAGCATCTCAAAGTGGCTGTTTGCGAAAGAGAGAAGGGCTTCCGAGTGATCTTGGCTTTTTCACAGCTAAGACACTTAAATGTGTCTTTGTCAGCAGAGGGAATGGTGTATTTAAGGAACTTCTCCATTCTTCCAAGACTGGTGTGCCCCAGTGAGAAATGAATGTTCATGAGCTCTTCTGAAGAGTAATAGGCTTTCTTATCTTCAGACAATATGTCTATAACAAAGAGATTGTTGCTGATGGTTCCTGATAAGAGGGTCCGACCGTTTTTGTGTAGTCAGAAGGTACTCGGGAGGACACTAGAGTTGACGTGGAGCAAGGCGCCTTTGATCATGAGAGATCCTAGGGATATGAGGTTGCCAGTTGACTCACGCACCCATACAGCTTCAGATAACATGATGAAAAGGTCCTTGGTAGCAAGCAAACCCTCTCCAGTCCCTTGTATGGTTATTGCAGCATCTTTCTTGGCAGTATGTATTGTGCCAAGCCAATCACCAAACTTAATTCTGTTGAAAAGATCTTTTTTGGTGATCATGTCAACCAAGGAAGCCCAAGTCAAGGATGAATTGGTTGGGGAGCATTTTGGTATTGGTACTCATCCCACAAAAGGAAGAGTAAAAGTGGGCCTCTTCTGATTCTTTCTGTTTCAATTTCTTCTCTCAATTGTGGTGGTTTGATGGCTTGAGTTCAGGAAACTAAAACTGACAGGAGCTAGCAGCATGAGAAGTAACAGCTGGGTTATGCTTACTGTTCCCGCATCTAGGACCACAATATAAAGCTATGTTGACAGGTTTGGCGCGGTCCTCTTGAGAAATCACCTCATTTTTGTGCTGGATGAGGTGATTGAGTACAATTGAAATCTTCATTTTGCTTGTTGCATGCATAATTTGGGACTTCATGTTTTGCATCGCAGGAGGGAATTTCAACAGAACAAGATATCCAACAATGTCGGAAGGGAGTTCAATAACTACTTCAGTCATCTTCTTGAGATAAACTATCACCACGGTAACAAAAAATTCTATATGGGTTTCCATGGTTAGTTGTAGAAACCCATTGAAAACTCTGGCCCTGTTTGCAGATTGATAGGACGCGAAGTGATTTTGGGTTGAAATCCAGATAAGCTTGGCATTGTCTTCATTGAAATTGTCAATTACCTTGTTGTTGGTGATGGAGTCCAATTTTGCCATTAAATAAGACACAAATTCCTAATTGATCTCTTCATTTAGGCGTATCAACTCTTCAAGATTGCCAATGATAGTAAACACAACTCATAGTTTGAACAGCTTCTCAAATTTATTCCTCCACATTCTATAGTTGTTGGCTGTGATTAGAGGCGTTGATTTAATTAGCAATTTTATGGATAGAGAATTTTAATTAATGGATGGTTCCCCCCTGGTTCTGGCTTTGATGACGACCCCCATCAATTCATTCTGAGTGGATAGGCTTTTAACCGTGATAGTATTGCCACCAAGACCATACTAGTTTCAATTTAAAACAGACATGCATGAGTTTTGCGCTTCTCAGAAATAAGATAAAGATTAAGAATAGAAAACAACAAACAGGGATTTAGACTGGCTGAACTGGAGGAGTGAAATTGATTTGAAGGAGGAGGGATTAGCCAGAGTAGATGAAAATAAAAGCCAGAACAATAATCAACAATGGTTTCCGCAGAGCCCCTTGAGAGATCTACATAGGAAATAGATCATTTTGCATTGATTGATTAGTTGATGAACTCAATCTCACTGAGATCAAACTCGCTGCCGCAGTAGGATATAGTTGTTATTTGAGAGTTGAGATGAGTCTTTTTTTGAGTGCCAAGTATTGAGTTGAGTGTTTGGTCTCGTCTGAGTATTTTTTGATTTGTTGTTTTGAGTGTCTCCTGTCCGTGATTAAGATTGATTTGACAAAAGTTAATCAAGAGAGTGGTCGCAGGTTTGGAGGTTGAAGTGTCTGCACAGGACATTGAATCAAGTAGGTGACATGTGAGAAGTAGATGGGTTGAGACAGTTCTCATCCACAAGATACAACCACATAAGTCACTATAAGATAAGAAGGAAATGAGAAACAGGCAATGAAACAAATAACACACTAACAATGTGCACACAACAACTGATAGTCCAGAGATAATGACTGAGATTGAATTAGAGAAAATCTTTCAGATAAAACAGAGAAGAATGAGATTCAGATTCTAACAAAATATTAATGAATTGATTTTTGAATATATTAATAGAGGGGCAAAAATAATATTGGGGATCTTTAACACCTCTCCTCAGGGAATTCACTTTGAAAACATTTAGACCTGATTACTTTGGAAACTTTAATTTATATTTTCCAAGGATATATTGCACAAAGATAATATGTGTATAAAATACAAGGTGGAGTGGAACTGATTTTCAAAAAAGCTGCCAAAACACAAAAAGGATAATAAGACTCACTGGTATATTATTTAATCCTTTGGGTACCTGTTGGAGAAATGCAAAAATGGGTTAAAACCTGTTACTGGGGTTTAAAGGTTTTTCAGTAGTTTAAATTCATAAAAAGGGTTGGAAACAGATATTTTTGATAAGACTTGTCAGCCTCCTGGATTCCAAGAACATTTCTATCCTTTAGCTACCAGAGGTGATAGAAAAAATGATAAATTTATTATTTAATAAATGCAGCAAAAATCCGTAAAATATTTGGATTAAGCTTATTGCAAGGTTAAGTGGTTTGGTTATGGTTTATTGTTTTAAATCAATATGAATAAATTGATTATTAAATATTTTTATAGAGGGGCCAAAATTCTATTGGGGATCTTTAACACCTCTCTTCAGGGATTTCAGTATTAAAACACATAGTCCTAGTTACTTTGGGCTCTTTAGTTTCAAGGATGTTGTACTCAAAGATAATATGTATATAAAATAAACGGTGGAGTGGCAGGGCCTTGTAGCAAAGCTGCAACAACAGAGAAAGGATAATAAAACTTACTTGTATATTATTAAATCCTTTGGGTATCTTTTTGAGATGTGAACTGATGGGTTAAACCTGTATATTGGGGTTACAAGGTTGTTCAGCAGTTTTAATTGATAAAAAAAGAGGTTGAGGACGGATATTATTGATCAGACTTAGCCATAAATTACTTACTTATCTCTCATAAGTACTTCATTACCTTGGAACGGTGTCTGGATATATAGATCACTGGGTCTCTTCCCATCAATATCCTCAAAAGAGCTCTGTATTTATAGCTTTTGGAGTCCCAATATTGTCCTTCTGAGGGTTTGAGGTGCTCAAAGGGATGGATACTAAGACTAGCAGGGTAACCAGGGGTAGCCTGCCATGCGTTCTTGGTGCTATAGCACGGGAAGAATTTAATTCCTCAGGGTATGGGATTTATTTTACTTCATAATAGATATTAGGACGTGTGAATAACACTAATCAATCCCATTTATTTATTATTTAATTAATTATCCTTAGTAAATGTTCCCAATAATGTAATAATTATATAAATAGACATTTCTACGGACATCTTGATTTCAGGTAAGTTCTCATTATGTATTATATATCTGGAGTAAAAGTCATCATATTGATTTTACTCCTTATTTTCGAGTTCCAGTTGATTTACTAAGATAATTACTTCAAAATATAAGTCATGGGAATTCATGTAATATTTTTACATCATTAGTTTTCTAAGTATGTAAAAAAGATATTGATGTCTAGAAATTCTCATAAAAGTATATTAAAGTATTTATATAAATTTTTGGAAGTTTTCATTGTCTTATTTTCGACATTCTTGGTACTTTGAATTATGTTAAATAAAAAATATTTATAAGGATTATTCAAGTATTTTTATATAATATTATGTATTTTTAGTCTATCTACTATCCATGGGAACATTTATTACATATGTAGAATGTTCCCGTGTGCTTGTAGCATGTTTAAGTGGTACCTGAGCCTCTCAGGCCACCTGTCACTCTGTCAATTTGTACTCCCACGGCTGCGTACTTGTCAGAGGCCTGGGGCTGCGTAAACAACCTTGACGGGGTGACAGGGCTGTATCTTGCCCGCGCGCGGGTGCATTGGCTGCGGCGGCTGCATGCCGTAATTGTGACAAAACACATTTCTGTCCGTAACTCCTAAAATATACACAAAACCTCAATTCTGACTGAATTTTAGGTGTGAAACCTATACATGACAATGTGTGTGAAATATTTAATTGACCAAAAGCTCAATAGTGGAGCCGTAGTATTTTGGTCTTTCTATCCTTAATTATTTAAAGATATAAGGAGTTGGATTTCAAGGGTGGGGTCAGTGAGTGACCCTACCTAATTTTGGGTGTAGAATCCATTTCTGAAATAATATTTATGGTTTTCCTAATCCTTCTTAGTTTCATTATATTTTTATCATTTTTATGTTATTTTTGTTACTTTTGCAGCTTGCTTTGCAATAGTAGAAAGCTGACAAGACTAAAACAGCAAAAAACTTACTTATCTCTTATAAGTATTTGATTGGCTTGGCGTGGTGTCTGGATGTAAATATAACTGGTTCTCTGGGTATCAATATCCTCAAAAGAGCTCCTTATTCATAGCTCTTTGAGTCCAAATATTGTCCTTTGAGGGACAGAGGGGCTCAAAGGGACAGACAATAAGGCTAGCAGGGTAACCCGTGGTAGCCTGTGACGTATTCTAAGTGCTGTAGCCAGTTTAATATCTAATTCCACCGGGTATGGGAATTATCATAACTTTTAATTGATCTTTTGGACTTGTGAATAACACAAAGCTGTCCATATAATTAATCATTAATTAATGATCCTTAGTAAGTGTTCCCAGTATGTTGATAATTCTTTTAATAGAAATCCCTAAGGGTAATCTTATTTAATATGGGTTCCCATTTTGTAAGAACTGATTGGAGTAAAATTGTGATATTTATTTTACTCCTTATTTTTGAAATTCAGTGGAGTTACTAAAAATAATTAATTAAAAATATTAGTTATGAGAATTCATGTAATATTTGTACATCATTAGTTTCCTTAGTATTTCAAAAAAATTTTGATGCCTTAAAGTTCTCACAATTGTATATTAAAGTATCTGAATATAGTTTTAAAAATATTTGTCATCTTATTTTCTACATTTTTGGTATTTTTAATTATATTAATAAAAAAAATTAATAAAAAAATACTTGTAAAGGTTATTTACGTATTTTTATATATTTTGATGAATTTTTAGATAATCTACTATCCACCGGAAAGTTTTTTACATATCCAGAATGTTCCACTGTAGGCTGTAGCATGTTTATGTGGTACCTGGGCTTCTCAGGCCTCCTGTCACTCTGTCAGCCCGTAGTCCCGCGGCTGCATACTTTTCAGAGGCCCGGTGCTGCGTACACGGCTTGTCAGGGTATGCTGACCAGGTTTCAGTGCTACTGCTCAGCCGCACACTGGGTGTATTGGTTGCCGCGGCTACGTGTGGGAATTGTGACAGAACACACTTCTGTGTGTAACTCCTAAAATATACAAAACACCTCAATTCTGACTGAATTTTAGGTGTGAAACCTATACGTGACAATACGTGTGAAATATTTTATTGGCCAAAAAGTCCCATAATGTTGTTGTGGTATTTTGGTCTTTTCTTTCTTTAATGATTAAAATTATAAGAGTTGGATTTCAAGGTTGGGGTCAGTGAGTGACCCTACCTAATTTTGGTTTAAAAATCCATTTCTGCAATAATGTTAAAGGATTTCCTACTCCTTCTTAATTTAATGTTAATATTCTTATTTTTATTTTATTTTTGTTACTTTTTCAGCTTGCTCTGCAATAGTAGCAAGGTGACATGATGAAGGGGCCGATTTGATGTTGAAGAACTGCGGAAGCCTTAATTTTTTAGGTGAGTTAGTTGAAGGAAGTAAAGATATTTCATCTGATTGATCAGCTGATTTCATGTTGTTTGGTTAGTAGTGAAAGATAAGAAACAACAAGATGAGAAAAAAGGGAAGGAGAAATAATCAGAAAATCTACTTACTCAACAAGGAGGACCCAAGAGCCCTAAGGGAAAACATAGAACTCCTGTCAAGCAGTACAAATAGAAACCCTTGCGTTCAGGTTGAGAGTTTTTACACCTTTGTAGGCAGATAGATGCGCGGTCACACAGGTGAGTCTCACAGAAAAGAGAAAACAAAGAAAACAAATAGCAGGTATTACAGGAGATGAGATTTAAAGAAAATTGAGATTCATTAGAATTCTAACAACCTCCATGGCTTTGAATTCAATGTACCTGCAGAAAATTTAGGCAGTTCATCATTTTTATTTGTGAGAGAGCTTTGGTGAGAAGGTCAGAACAGTTATCTTTGGATGAGGTCTTCTTTAATTGAATGGTGCCTTTTTCTATCTCTTATAAAATGAAATGGTGCCTCAAATCAAGTTGTTTCAATCTGAAGCTTTTCTGATTGGGTTGTTTCATGACCAGTTTTATGAAAACCTACCGCCATGGATTGACCAGGAACACCTGAAATGCAAGGACCCGGGGGGGGGAATGAAATAAAGATCACTCAAAATCAAATTGTTCATCAAATCCACGCCCCAATTAACAGCCAAAAACTACAGCATGTGGCAGGAAAATTTTGAAAATCTATTCAAACTGGGAGGCATATACAAAATCATGAACAATCCTGACCATCAAAATGGATAAACAAGGACATCAATCAAGAATCTGTTGCTCACATTATTGCCAAATTGGACTCAAGCATGTACAACAACATCATCAACAACATCAATGAAGAAAATGCAAAGCTCATCTGCATCTCCACTCAAACTCACTTTGCCTCTTCACAGTCAGCAAAAAGAGCAAGAATTTTCAATGGGTTTCTCCACTTGACCTTGGAAAAGGACACAGATTCCTTTGTAACTTTTGTTAGAGTACACCTCAAGAAAATTTTCAAAGTTGGCATTGACCTTCCTTTTTACATTGTCAAGTATCTAGTGCCCTTCAAGTTTCCATCAAGTATGCAATCCATGAAATCACAGATCATTCACTCAACAATCAAAATTAAAGTTCACGTAGTTCTCAATCACCAAGTCCAGCACAAAAACAAAGCAATGACCCAAGCTGATCAAACCAAAACCATCAATATCACCCTATTTAGAGGACCCAGGTGCAAAAATGGATAACATAACCCAGCTGTAACCTCTCACCCTGCCATCTCATGCTGGTTCAAGTTTCCAGAACTGAAACCCCAAAGCATTCATAAAAAAAGCAAAAAAGGGACAGAAAAAGGAAGGGCATTTCAACTTCTACTTGTTCTTCTGCCAAATAAACTCAACTAAAAATGCACTATCCAATTGGTTCATTCTTGATTTGGGTTTTTTTGTCCACATGATTTTTGACACAGAAATGTTTATCACTCTCCAAAAGGCAAGAGGAACCAAAAAAATTAAAACTGGAAAGATAAAGACAGCCATCACCATTGAAAGCACAGGTTACATTGCCCTGCCAACAAAAGATGTCAACTTGAAGCTCTCAAAAGAGGCATGGGTGCCCAAGTCTACAGTCATCATTATCTCACTTGGTTCTCTTATCACCCAAGGAGCCAAGCTTGAAGTTGACTCAAGTTGTCTCCTGAATACCTTTGTCCTAAGAACTTGTGGAACAACCATTCTTTCTGGCTCAATAGTCAACAATATGTTTGAAATTTATATGGCGGCTAAATCAAAGGAATCCTATTAAGCCAAAAAGGACCTCTCTCTTTACATTGATCCCTTGAACATGCATCAATGGGATGGACCAAGAAGTTCCTCAACCACAACATACCAAAGTCTCAAAAGAAATGTTTTGAGTTCCTCAGTTGCAACAAGGCAAAGGTCACCCAAAAACCATTTACCAAACAACCACAGGTTGCCAGAAGATGCTTTGAGAGGATATACCTGGATCTCATTGGACCCATAAATCCAACTTCAAAACAAGGGTTCTGGTACATTCTAAATTTTCTTGGCTCACAATCTGGATACACCTCCTGCTTTCCCTTAAAATCTAAGAGTGACATGGCCAATAAACTTATCTTCATCATTGAAAACCAGCATAAAAAGACCGGTCTCTTTCCTGCCAAATTGTTTTCAGATGGAGGAGGCAAGTTTGTGAATGAAAAAAATGCAAAGATATTATCAATCTTGAAACATCAATCAGGTCATCAGTGAGCCCTATCATCCCAACGGAATGGACAGGTGTAACGTGCAAATAGAACAATCATTGAAACTGCTAAAGCCATCAACTCCAATCCGAACCTGCCAAAATCTATCTGGCATGAAGTTTTCAGAGGAGATTGTCTCATGCTCAATCAAATTCACAAACAGAAAGGTGATGAATCTCCCTGGAGAAAGATGCATTCAAAGTAACTACCCAAGGCCTACAATAAGCCAATTGGTACTCCAGTCACTTACCAACCCAACAACACCAAAATTAAGTTTAACTTAGTCAAGAAAGGCACCTCAGGCATCTTGGTAGGTTTCAATCCATCCTTACTCTCCTAAAAAGTCATGAATACCACTGGCAAGATTCTCAATACAAAACATGTTATCTTCAATATGCATGCTCCAGTCAAAATCTCACTTGAAAACATGACCAAAACAACCAACAAAGTTAAGGAAGTAGGAGCAGTCTTCTATCCAGCGCATCGATTAGCTACCTCACCAACAGGTGACACACCTCTGGACAAAGCAGAACTGTTGGAAAATGTCAAGGTAGAATCCAACTCTGACGCTGATAGTGACTCAGTATTCAAACAAAACATTAGACACAGCCTTTTGAATTTCAAAACACTTTCAAATCCTAAAAGCTATGGGTTCTTAGCAGAAACTTTACCAAAATCTCTTGAGGATGCAATGAAAATAAATCAGTGCAAAGAGTCGGCAACAAGGGAATTTCACACAATAGAAGACCAAGGAGTATTGGAAGAGGTATACAAGAGTCTTTTAACCAATCCCCTCAATAAAGTGCCAGTATTCAAAATCAAGAAAAAAGCGCAGAGTGAGGCACCAACGTTCAAGACTTGTCTGTGCGTACAAGGATTCAATCAAAGATATGGCCTTGGCTATCTCAAGACATACACTCCCACCGGAGAGGTTGCCTCACTCAGATTATTGCCTACCCTTTCTGTTGACAAGAGTTTAGAGATTCTTCAGCTTGACTTAAAGGGAGATTTTCTTCATTCAGAACTTGAAAAAAAAGTATTCATCAAAAAGCCATATGTTGGAAATCAAAAATCAAAATTTCTGAGGCTAAAGATGTTGCTTTACAGACTCAAACAATCCCTGAAAAATTGGTATTGAATGTTGAGCAAGTAGCTCAAATTTCAAGGTTTCAAAGATTCCAACTGCAACCCCTGTCTCTATATTTGCAACAATCAGATCTCAGTAGTCTTCTTTCATTTTGAAAACTTAGTTGTCACTGGAGATGTTGAAAAATTCAAGGAAGCCTTTCTTGGTAGGTTGGAAAATTCTTCCGCTCATCCCCCCAACACACTCTTAGGTATGAAAGTAGTTCAAAGCAATGGACTCATCCATTTGTCACTGCTACCTCATATTGTAAACAGACTGAAAGAGTTAGAGTTAACCAATTCAAAACCTTCTTGAATTAAACATCAACTAAAGGTTCCCAATTGGTAGACTTAAATTTATTGCTGGAATGGAAAGACCCAATATTAGCTTTGCCTCTCAAGACCGGCTAGACATTGCAAAAAACACAGAGGCAGTCATTTGCAAGAGGTTTGACACACCTTGAAATATCTTGCTTCCATCAAATACCTAACCCTTGCTTTTGGCCCTTTCTTGATCTCCAACCAACTGGTTTGCTTCAGTGACGCAACTTGGGAAGATGATCCTGAATCCTGAGTATCTCAAAGCGTATTCATCTGTTCCTTTATAGGTAGCCCGTTTTACTAGACAAGTAGGTGCCAACAAAATATCACTCACTCATCAACCAAATCTGAATGTGTGGCACTCTCAAGCTGCCATTTGGAAGCTTGATGGCTTCAAACACTTATTGAAGACTTATATTTTTGCAAATTCAAATCTCCACTACACCTGATCAATAAAAAAGGTCTGGAAAATAAAATCAAAAAATTTGGTTTGTCCTCCAAAGCTAAGCACATTGATATAAAAACAAAAAGCCTTTGAGATGACTTCAACCTTTGTCTGATAAACATCAAATTGATCTTTTCCTTTTCTATGACAGCAAAAGGGCTTACAAAAGCAGCCAACAAAACCACAACCAATTTCCTGGTAAATGCCTTTGGTTATTTACCTCACTGATCTCAAAGTTGTGAGGGCATATAAAGATAATGTTCAGCTGTTTTTTGTTATGTTTCTAAAATTCTATTCATTTCTTTATTTCTCTTATTTTTTATTTTCTCTTGTCTCCACTGCTTCCTGTTCCTCTGAAACCATCAATGGAGAGCGCGCACCAGATTGATGAAAACACTCAAATTTGAGAACGCTAAAATTCTGAAGAACTTCCACCAGAGTCTTTGTTGCAATCCTTAACAATGGAGCTCATTGCACAATTCTCTGACCACCAACTAAAATCTCCATCAAAAATTCAATCCCAACATCCAAGCCTCAAAAAACCTAGTCAAGCATCAATTGATCTACTACCAGCAGCAAGATCAAACATTGTAAGACATATGGACCTGACTCAACTTCTCAATCAATCAAGTAGTTCTGTCAGCTCTCTGCTACCAGGAACCTTGCAGTCCTTTAGCTACAGAGAGTGATAAAAATGCTGGAATGATAATAATGATTATTATTCCAATAATAAACAATTAGAAGCTCAAATAAATGATTTAATAAGAGCAGTTGAAAGGTTTAATTGGTTTGGTAGTAAATGGTTTTCAATATAATATAAAAGAGGGGGCACAGTATTATACTACTGGGGATCTTTACAGACCAGCAACCTCTCTTCAAGGGGCCTCCTAAGGCAGCTTAAGAACCTTGGAATAAATATGGGTGCCTTAGAAAGGACTTATTCCACTAATGGCCGGGGTTAAAAGCACAAATGGCCCAGACAGGAAGGGTAACACTCACTCTGAGCACTTCACCACGAAAATCCTGGAATAATTGGAAGGGTTTCAGAGCAGATGGGGTAGATTGCTTGACTAAACTTCAATGGTTGATTGGTTAATATAGGTAAATAATACTACTACAGACTAAGTCATAAATCACTTTCTTATCTTCATATAAGCACTTGATTAACAATGAAACAGTGTCTGATTGATAATAAATAATTCCTGGTATACTGATGATGGAATAATGGATCCAAAGAGGTCTGTATAAATACCTTTTTGGGGTGATTTTGGTCTTCTCAGGGCACGTAGAGAGGGTTCTTCCCGTGGGCTGAGGCTGGCAAGCAAGTCAGGGCAAGATTAGCACGTCCACTTGGTGCTGTGAATCAGCTGTCCTTAGATCTGCTGGATTTCTGTACTATTTTAGCCACAGGATCTGTGAATCTGTTATGGCTTAAATTTGATCATTCTGTACTCATCCCTCATTTGTATTATTGATATTGTTTTGAAGCGGGTGGATGTGCATGTTTCCTGATTTTTCATTATCTTCTGATCATGTAGGTAATTTTCAATAATTTTTATGAACACTCCTTGTAGTTTTTTGTGGTCTTCAAAGATCAGGGTCAGTGATTTACTTGATAATCCATGATCTTTGATTTATTATTTAAAAATGTTTTAAACTTAATTTTCATTAATTTTTATTTAAGTTTTGATCTTTTTAGATCATTAGTAATGCATATGTCAGTTTGTTACATATACTAGGCAACCCCAACTAGGTTGTAGCTCTTCTGAGTGGTACCTGGTTGTCAGATTTGTCATGACTGATCCTGTCAGCTCTCTGATACCAGGAACCTTGCAGTCCTTTAGCTACAAAGAGTGATAAAAGAATTTGGAGAAATAATATTCCAAAGAATAAACACTTTACAGCTCCAATAATAATATGGTAATAGCAAGTGCAAGGTTTAATTGGTTTGGTTATAAATATTTTAAATATAATATAAAAAGAGTGGCCACAGTAATATACTGCTTGGGGTCTTTTACAGACTTGGCAACCTCTCCTCAAGGGGCCTCCTTAGGCAGTTTATGACCTTGGAATGAAGATGGTTGCCTTCCAAGGCCTTATCCACTAATTTGGGCGGGCAAAACAGCACACAAACCCAAAGCAGGAAGGGAACAACTTACTTGGGAAGTAATCCACAGAAATACTGCAAAGATTCAGGTAAGAAGATTCAGAACAGATGGGGTTGGTGGCTGGTTCAAACTTTTGGTTCTTGATAGTTATTTAGAAAATAATAATAATAATACTTCAGACTAGATCATAAATCACTTGCTTTCTTCTTGATAAGCACTTGACTAACAATGACACAATTTCTGATTGATAATAATAATATCTCTGATAACTGATTGATCCTCCAGAACAAAAGGGAAAAAAGAGCCTGTTTAAAAATTCCTTTTTGGGTGCTTGAGGGCCTCTAGAAGGGGTATTAGCCATGGGCTGAGGCTAGGGGGGCAGTCAGGGCAAAAGTGGCACGTCCTCAAGGTGCTGTTAGCCTGCTGGCCTTAGATCTGTCAAGAAAAAGCTCCTTTTTAGCCGCATGATCTGTTAATCAACAGATTAATCTATTTGCTGATCCTGCACTGATCCTCAATTTGTACTGTAAGTACTAGTCCAAAGTGAGCGGACGTGGATGTTTATTGATTCTCAATCATCTGCTGATCCTGTATGTAATTTTTAATAATTTTTACGACCACTCCTTGTGTAAGTTCTTTGTCTTTGAAGGTTCTGATCAGCTCATGACGTCGTGAGTCTGGATCTTTATTTAATTAATAAAAAATACTAAAAATTAGTTAATAACTAATTTTAATTAACTTTTAAGGTTTTTAAACTATGATCTACGCTTTTTTGGTAGCTTTACATGTGTAGAGTTGATCCTACTAGGTTGTAGCTCCTCTGAGCGGTACCTGGCTGTCAGACTGATCATGGCAGGCTAGGCGCGGGGATCAGTCCATTCAGATGTTCGCGGGGACTGATCCGCTGCTTGCGTGGCTAGGTCACGGGATTACCTGCGCGCTGAGGGATCAACTGCGCGCGGGAGTTTGGGTGCGCAGGAGTCCAGGGCTGTAGGGACGCGGGGCTGCGTGTGGGAATTGTGACAAAACACAATTCCCTGTGTAACTCCTAAACTACACACAACACCTGGATTCAACTGAAATTTAGGTGTGAAACCTATACATGACATATCATATGAAATATTAAAATGGCCAAAAGGTGCCATATTGGTGCCGTGGTCATTTACCATTTTCTTTTAAATTAATTAAAAAATAAAAGGATTAAGAATTCAAGGGTGGGGTCAGTGAGTGACCCTACCCTATTTTGGGTGGGGAATCCATTTCTGCAATAATATTTATGGATTTCCTACTCCTTCATTTTATAATAAGTTTATTTATTTATTTTTTTTTTCTTTTTATTTTTGTTAATATTATTATTGTTGTTGCTTTGTCAGGTTGCTCTGTGCTAAGTAGCAGGCTGACAGATCCAGACGCGGGGATCAGTTAATACAGATGCGCGCGGGGTAGGATCCGCTGTGTGCGTGGCAGAATCAGCTGCACGCGGGTCTCTAGTACGCAGGAACCTGCTTCTACTAGTACGTAGGGATATGTAATGATGCGGGGCTGCGCGTGGGAATTGTAACATAACACATTTCCGCGTGTAACTCCTAAAATATACACAACACCTCAATTCTGAGTGAATTTTAGGTGTAAACCCTATACATGACAATACGCGTGAAATATTAGAATGGCCAAAAAGTGCCATACTGGTGTTGTGATTTTTAGTACTTTTCTTTTTAATTATTTTAAAAATATAAGGACTTGGAATTAAAGGGTGGGGTCAGTGAGTGACCCTACCTAATTTTGGGTGAGTAATCTATTCCTGTAATGAGATTGATGGATTTCTCACTCCTTATTTTGTTAATTGAGATATTCTTATTTTTCATAGTTTGCTGTAATTATTTGACAATTTTGCTCTGTACATAGTAGCAAGCTGACAAGTTCACTCACCCTTACATACAGTTTTCTTCAAGGCGCCTCATCCAAAATGATCAGTCAAAGGGCTGGCTTTGTTTCTTTCACAACTGGCCATCTTCACGCAACTCTTATCAATCCACTTTGCCACAACTTTATGACCCTTTTGTTGCCAGTGATTATCCCTTTGGTCTTTTTACTTTGCTTCTCCGTCTCTCAGTGTCTTTCAAAATCAATTCCATTTTTTCTTTCTGAAATCAATTTTATTCTGGTCTTGGTTACCAATCAAATTCTCATCAATGATTAATCCCAGCATTCTTTGAGAAAAGCTTGAACTCTTGAACAATGGACTCAGCTCCATTATCTGTAAGAATGTTAACAATTTTGTAATTTTGCTGTCTTTCAGCCATTTTGGTATAGGCTTTAAAAGCATCAAGTTTTTTTTGGCTTTAGTTTTGAGGAGAGGAATTTATTTGAACCAGGAATACTGGTCTACAATGGTGAGAACATACTTGCTTCCTCCAAAGGTAGGAATTGAGAACAGCCCAACTAGGTCCATGGGGACAATTCCTAGAACTTTAGTGACTGTTTTGCAGTGGCGGTTGAAGGGGGTAGAAATCATTTTCCCCACTTGGAGAATTTCACACATTCAAGAATCTGGTAAGTTAGCATTTTTCAAAAGAAATTTGGTCTTGGCATTACTGGAATGTCCTAGCTTGTTGTGGCAATTGGAGAGAGAAGGAGCCAAGTAGTGAGTTTTGGCTTTCTCCTGTTTAAACTGAACCACACAAAGTTCAAGAAGATTTTTGGAAGTGAAACCAACTAGCTCAAAGTTGTCCAAGGAGATTGAGGACCCTGACAATCCCACCTTCTTCATGAAAAGATTCTTGGAATTTAGCTGGATTAGAGAAATCAAACATCAATTGGTCTTTGGAACCAGCATAAAATTGTCCAGTTTAATTGCATCCCCTTCATGATTGAGGAGAACAGCTTCCCAAATTTCCAAAGCGTCAAGAGCATTATACTTGTTCACTGTTCCAATCTTGATTGAGGTTTCTCTAGGGTTTAGGATCCATTGAGGGTTATTGCCAATGTGATGGGAAGTGCCAGAGTTGAGAACAGGAAGTAAGAATTTGGAGAAGGGAGATTTTTTTTGTAAATAAATCTGCACTCTGAATTATGCCGAGGCCTTCTGATGAGGTCTTTCAGATGGCAGTGAGGGAGAAGTGCTGTTGAGATGGGCTTTTCCTTGTGGATTTTGGGTTGGTCTGAGATGAGGATGGATTAGCCAAAAACAACTTTCCAGATGGTTGGAAAGAGGGTTGTGTTTGCTTTTAGAGCATGGATGTTTGGGACGCCTTTTTGATTTGTTGTCCAAGGTTTTGTAAACAGCAGTGGAAGAAAAACACTCTTTGTTAGCAGGAACTTTAGAAGATTGGGTGGACTGAAGATGAGTAAATTCTCAAAGTTTGTTGAGGTCCTTAGTGTGAATTTTGATAATATTTTTGTTTAACAGGATGGAATCAACCACATGGTGGAACTGAGCTGGCAGTTTGGCTATAATGGTGTAGATGAGAATTTTTTTGGGTACTTCAAGTCAAATGGTGGCTAGTTCATTCATTAGCTTTCGGAATTCCTGGACGTAAGCTGTGACATGTCAGCGCTCTGATACCAGGAACCTTGCAGTCCTTTAGCTACAGAGAGTGATAGAAATGCTGGAATAATAATAATTATTATTATTCCAATAATAAACACTTAGAAGCTTAAATAAATGATTTAACGAGAGCAGTTGTGTCATAACCACACTTTGACTTAGTCTCCTCAGCCTCACTCAGCCCTCAGCCAATCTCATTCCAGCTCAATCACACCCTACTGCTGAATATCCTGAAGTATCCCCCTGCACCTCCTGCAGCCTTTAGGCAATCTCCCAGGCATACCCTCTACCTCTCTATGGCTTGGTGCATCCTTATCTCTCCTTCAACTCTATCTGGCATGAGAAGTACATACAGTAAACCCATAGTACATACTCCTGGCTGGACAACCCATACTCCAGTTCAGTACATGACCTTCCTGGACATGCCCATTACTTAACCTGTCAATCTGCAACCTCCAACCCCATTGGTCCACATGTAATGCCATGGGCCTCCCAGCCCAGCACCAGTCATCCAATCCTCAAGGCCTCCTCTCAGCTCTCACATATACTGGCCTCTCTTCTCCTCTTGGACTAATTCCCCCAAGGAATTAGTATACTACTTCTTATTGGTTAGTCCCTCATCCAATAGGTGTCATCTCAGAACAAGAAAGCCAACCAGCCTACCATACTCATCTCACCTATCCCTCTGTTGTTACTCTTACAGGATTCCCTCACCACAGTCCTTCAGAGCCTTACTCCTGGATTCTCCTCCTCATAACTTTCTTTACTCTACATCTCTTCTTCTCATGAAATCAATCTCTCTATCTCTATCCTGAGTTCTGTGAGCAGTAGTGCCTGTGCCTTCAGCCGCTTGCACGCCACCGGCAGTTGTGAAATTATACTAATTCCTTCCCCTTGATTACTACCCACCTGTATATTCCAATCTACCCATTCCATCTATCTGCAACCATTCCATCTCCTGGGCAACACTACCTACAATATTTGTGGGTTTGCGTGGAATAGAGCTAAAAAGTGTGTGGCCTCCACGTTTCCAAAGGTAAATCCTGCAGAATTTGTCTGTCTCAACCCCTCTCCTGGAATTGGCCCTTAAACAACGTTTTGACAGGAACTTTGACACTTCTACTTTGACACTTCTACTTTGATGCTACAACTTTGACGCTTCAACTTTGACACTTTGACTTTGACACTTTGACTTCAACCCTTTGACTTTGACGCTACGACTTCCACGCTTTGACTTCAACACTTTGACTTTGACACTTCAACTTCAACGCTTTGACTTTGACACTTTGACTTTGACACTTCAACTTCAACGCTTTGACCTTGACACTTCAACTT
Organism: Puccinia polysora; assembly: GCA_025617555.3. Classification (NCBI taxonomy): domain Eukaryota; kingdom Fungi; phylum Basidiomycota; class Pucciniomycetes; order Pucciniales; family Pucciniaceae; genus Puccinia; species Puccinia polysora. Next base: position 678,627 of record JAOOQA010000021.1, on the reverse strand, counting down.
CAACGCTTTGACTTTGACACTTTGATTTCAAAGCTTTGAATTTGACACTTTGACTTTGACACTTTGACTTTGACACTTTGACTTTGACCTTTGACTTCAACGGCACATTGTACAAGTTCAAGACTTTTTTCTTGCAGCAAAATTCTCTCCCTCATCTTCTCTGGGTACTTTCTTGGGTCACTCCTCTACAGCATACTTGGAAACCATGCCTCCTCAAAGTGCACAACCTTCCATCATCACCAGTCCGCCTCTTACTAGGGCAGCCCGAGGACGTGGCGCTACCATAGAAATGCAAGACCACAATCAATCTACTCCTCAAGCCCGTGGACGAGGGAGGACCTTTTCCAACCTCCCTGCACCAGCTTTCAACACCATGGACACTGGTATCCTTCCTCCAGCTCTCCAAGAGCTTCTCTGTCCCCTGATCCTCCTGTTGTCAGACCATTTATTAATCAAGTGATTGGTCAATATCCCCAAGCAGGTTATGGATTGGACTGCCCATTGTAGGTTCCCAGCCTAATTACTCTCCCTGAGGATTTGGAAGAGGAGGAAGAAAGCAAGGACTCAGGTTTTGATTCAAGGATCCTTAGCAACCTTAAATCAACAACCTCTGGACTTCAGGAAGAAGCTTCTCAACCTTCTGCTTCCACTGCAACCCCAGCTCCTCCAAGTCAACCTCCTCAACCTACAATGGTGGACCCTACTCTCCTAGCCTTGCTTCAAACCATGACTTCAGCAGTGGCCAAACTCTCTCAACCCCCAACAACTAGTACTTACCACTCAGGAACCTTCAAAGCCCCATTGATGAAACCGCCAGACAAATTTGAAGGCAATAACCCTACCAATCTCAGTCCTTTCCTACAAGCTTGTGAACTCATGTTTGCAAAAAACAAAGTAACCTTCCGTGTGGATCAAAGGAAAGTTCTGTTTGCTGTCTCCTACCTCACTGGGAATGCAAACCGTTGGATTCAACCCTACTTGGCTCATGTCACCAATCAAGAGCCCTCATTCCTGCTCAACTCCTGGCAACAATTCACAGAACAACTTCATACTCTCTTTGGCAATTGTCTAGAAATGGCCAAGGCAGAGAAGGAACTTGTGAATTTGAAGATGAAGGACTCTGGATATGCCTCAACCCACATCACAGAATTTTGCTCCCTTATGACAAAAGTCTCTGGATGGGGGGATGGAGCCTTCTACTTCCACTTTTGCCAAAGCCTCCCTGCCCAACTTCTGGATCAATTAGCTGGCTATGATGGTTCTGTAGAAACCCTTCAAGACCTTATGGATGTAGTGTTGGATTATGATACCAGGTACCACAAACAAGTCAAGGAGAAGTCTTCCCAATCAAGCCACCCTAAACAGCAAAATTACTCTCAATCCCAAGCCCATTCTTCCCAGTCTGACAAGAGAAAAGGTAAGGCCAAGAAGAAAGAAAAATCTGCAAAGAAAAAATCCTCTCAAACCAAACCTACCTTGGACTTAGGTCCTGATGGCAAGCTCAAGGCTGAAGAAAAGGCAAGAAGGGAGAAGGAGGGAATATATATGTATTGTGCAGGGAAGCACAGGACGGACAACTGTAAAAAGAAGCCTTTCTCCAACACCAACTCTTCCGCTAACCCCAAGCCAAAAAACAATAAGGTGGTTTTCCTGCTGTACTCCAGGATTATCACCCTACTGACGTCAGGGTACAAAAGATACAAAAAGACTACTCTGACCAACTTTCCAAAGGCTTAAATTTTATTCTTTTTCACCAGGACTTGAGTTATAGTGTTTTGATTAATTCAGTCACCAGGAAGAACCGTTACCCACTTCCTCCAATGACTTTCTTACTGACTGTCTTCTCAGGTTCTTCCATCTTCACCAAAATTGACCTCAGAGGCGCCTACAATCTATTGCGCATCAAGGAAGGAGATGAAAACCTAACAGCATTCAGATCTCAGTTTGGAAGCTATGAATACCTGGTCATGCCATGTGGGCTGACCAACGCTCCAGCTTCTTTCCAAAATATTATAAATGACATACTTGCTGATCTCCTCACAATTCATGTGGTGGTTTACCTTGACAATTTCCTCATTTTCTCAAAAAACTTACAGGAACACATCCCTCATGTGTGTGAAGTACTGGCCAGGCTCAGGAAACACAAGTTATATGCAAAAGCCCCCAAAAGCGACTTCCATGCACCCTCTGTGGACTATCTGGGCTATGTGGTCTCAGGGGATGGAATTTTAATTAATTTTTATTTAATTTTTGATCTTTTTAGATCATGAGTAATGCATATGTCAGTTTGTTACATATACTAGGCAACCCTAACTAGGTTGTAGCTCTTCTGAGCGGTACCTGGTTGTCAGATTAGTCATGACTGATCCAGACGCGGGGATCAGTTAGTACAGATGCACGCGGGGTAGGATCCGCTGCGTGCGTGGCAGAATCAGCTGCGCGCGGGTCTCTAGTACGCGGGAACCTGCTGCTACTAGTACGTAGGGATATGTAATGATGCGGGGCTGCGTGCGGGAATTGTGACATAACACATTTCCGGGTGTAACCCCCCAAAATATACACAACACCTCAATTCTGAGTGAATTTTAGGTGTAAACCCTATACGTGACAAAACGTGTGAAATATTAGAATGGCCAAAAGGTGCCATACTGGTGTTGTAATTTTTAGTACTTTTCTTTTTAATTATTTTAAAAATATAAGAACTTGGAATTCAAGGGTGGGGTCAGTGAGTGACCCTACCTAATTTTGGGTTAGGAATCCATTCCTGTAAAATTATATATGGATTTCTTACTCCTTATTTTGTTAATTGAGATATTCTCATTTTTCATAGTTTTGTGTTACTATTTGACAGTTTTGCTCTGTACATAGTAGCAAGCTGACATGAGATCTCTTTTTAAATGATATTAAATGAAGTAAAGCCAGATTTGCCCTCTGTTTGTGGTTGAGAGAGAAGCGTATCTTTCAGAGATATCATTGCAGATGGCTATGGGATTGGATTGATTAGTTGGGTTGATGACAGAATTGAAGGCGGTGTCTCCCAGGTGTTGAATGAGAATGTTGGCTGCTTCATAGCACTTCTGTCTCTGAGGAGCAGAGGTGGGAATGATGGGATCCTTTTCATCTTATCCTTCTATGTATTCAAGCAGTCCTTTTTTATCTAGGTAGCTACAGATTTGTAAAACCCAGGATGATTAATTGGATTTGTTCAGGAGTGGTAGATTGCTCCTTTTTGAGTTATCCTCATTTTCAGAAATGGTACATTCTTTTTTTTCTTGATTGAGTTGGGTAGAGAGAGAAATTTGGTACTGTAAATCTGAAAATCAACAGGCTAAAAAGAATGATTATTAGAAAGAGGAAGAATCACAGGAGACATGAAAAGAGGACAAGCAGAAATGAAAAATAACCTAAAAAGAACCAAAAGAGGTAACCAGCTGGGCGTGAAGGGTTAACAGGAGATAAAGCAGTGTATTTGATCTTGAATAAATCCAGAAGTGTTAAGTCAATAGGTGAGTTAGTTGAAGGAAGTCAAAATATTGCGTCTGGTTGATCAGCTGAGTACAGGTTGGTCGGTTAGTAGTGAAATAGAAGACACAAGAAGATGAGAAAGAAGGGAAGTAGAAATAATCATAAAAGGTACTTACCAGGCAAGGAGAAACTGGGAGCCCCTGGCAAACACAAGACCCCCGTCAAGCAGTACAAATAGGAACTCTTGGGTTCAGGTTGAGAGTGTGTACACTGTTGTAGGAATATTGAAGATATTTTAGTGATTATTGATCATACACAGGACTTAGAACTGAGAAAGTAAAACATGATAAGCAATAGCTCTATGAATAAGACACAAAAGAGTATGAGAAAAAGAACAAACAGGATCATGAGACTTCATAAGGTAAAGTGCCAGTTTTGAGGGTGAATCTTGAAGGAAGGTTTTTGAGGCTGACATTTACAAATGGCATGAGTGTTCTGAGGATGTGAGAGAAGGAAATTTTGATTAATATCACCAGGAATTCATTGAATTAGTTTGGGTGTCAATATTTGATTCAAGAGAGAGTTAGGTGCAGGATGAGAGAGAGATTGAAAGAAGAACAAGAGTGAAAAAGAGAAATAAAAAAGGAATATTGGACAAAATAAGAATATGAGTCTCCATTTTGATGGCATGAGAAAGAAAAGCCTCCTCCATGCTAGTATGTGAGCTCAGTGAGTCCCCATCCAAGTAGAAAGATTTGGGTTTGTATTAAGAGGCCTTCTTTCAGTAGTAGGAACATGGGGAAAATTGACTGAGAAGTGGATACCCGCAATAAATGAGTTTCAGGAACTCTCAAGCCTGTGAAATCCCAATACAGATAGAGGCGTGCAATCACACAGGTGAATGTCACAGAAAAGAGAAGAAAAGATGAGAAATAGCAAGTTGACATGAGATGAGATTCAAAAACAACTGAGATTCTTTAGAATTCTAACACCCAATGCACAGCAACTGTGCACAATGCACAGCAATTTTGCAAGCAAATATGAATTGGAGCTTGGATAAATATTTTGCACACTCACTTTTCATTGTGCATTGGAGCTTGGATAAATATTGTGCACAGTTGCTTTCCATTGTGCACAGTTTCTGTGCATTGTGCAGAGCTGCTACACATTTTGCACAGTTTCTGTCCATTGTGCACAGTTGCTTTCCGTTTTCCACAGTTGCTGTCCATTGTGCACAAATGCTGTGCATTGTGCATAGTTTCTGTGCATTGTGCCCAGTTGCTGTGCATTGTGCACAGTTGCTGTCCATTGTGAACAGTTTCTGTCCATTTTATGCACTTGTTTTGCATTTGGCACAGTTGCTGTGTATTGTGAACAGTTGCTGTGCATTTTGCACAGTTTCTGTGTATTGTGAAAATTTGCTGTGTGTTGTCAACAGTTGATGTGCATTGGGCCCAGTGACTGTGCATTGTGCACAGTCACTGCGCATTTTGCACATTCACTATGAATTGTTCATAGTCACTGTGCATGGTGCACAGTCACTATGCATTCTGCACAGTCAGTGACTGTGCATTGGAGCCTTGATAAATTCTGACCTTAGATTTGTAGGAGCTTGACCTGAGCTTGTCCATAAGTTGGGCAAGAGCACTTTGATGGCACTTCATAGCAAGTAACATGCAGATTCATGTGGTGTGTAGTGTCAAAAACAAACAACTCATCATGGTCTAATACCTCTTGAATCAAGCCCCATCAAAAAAACCCAGAATCTTCAATCAAGCTTTTTGCAGCAGTTTCCCTGGATCCAACTCCCACTTTGCTCAGTGTCTTTAGTACTACTGTATATTTGTGATGAATATCACCAATTTTACAGATACCTATTTTCAAAAGACCCAAAATTCCCTACAACAATCCCAGGTTCAATCACTGCCATCCTCTTGAATTCATCCAAAGATGCGCTCCACTACCTCTCTAGTCCCATCCAAGTGTTCATCTGTACTTCATCCCATATCAACCCTAGAAAGAGAGGTTTTTCATGAAGAACTTGCACAAATCAACTTCACTTGCTGCAGTTTTATTGTTCCGATCCTTTGTAATTGCATTGGGACCAGTTATTTGTGGGACTCTTTATCCAAATTGTAACCATGCCCATGCATATGGTGAATTTCAAAACTACCCATTCAACTCAGTGCATAAAACCAAATTCAAACTTACCATTGTCCTCAAGAGTTTGTTCATGGGAAGGAGATCCAATATTATGTGTGGAAAATATATTTAAGAAGCCCATGCTGCAAACAATAGTTGGACATGAAAATCCAGATGTCCCAAAAAAGTAAGCAATTACTCCCTATCATCCCATGGTATTTTTTACCCCACTTTTTTCACATGGTTTTTCCTCTCTGCCTACAGATTCCAAATCAACAAACAGATATCCTGAAATCAGTAGAACTTTCAGAAAATCAGTCAAGTATATTCAGTGAAACACAATGTTGTTCTGAAACTGAGATCTCCAATGAAAAAGTTTCAATTCTTTGAAAAGCAAATTATGGGATATGAAAGCATTAAAAGGATGCCATTCTTGATTTTAGAGGCTTCTTTCAAATCTTAACCTCAGATAGCCCAAGCCAAATCAAGGCCAATTTCAAAAAAAAACTTAAACTACTCATCATTTCAAAACTTGAATCCACAACACATAACAACATTTTCACCTCAACAAATAAAAGCCCAGCAAAAATTCTCTGGAAGGCAATCTTTGACAAACATGCATCCTTGCAAGTCTCAGATGCACCAGGGTCTTCCAAAAATTTCTGTACCTTTGATTCAATGGTGAGCACATAGAAAAATTCATGAAAAGAGTTGGGTGCTGTCTAAAGAAATTATTCAAAGAGGGAATCATCCTCCCAGGCAATATCCTTGCATAGCTGATACTATTCAAATTCCTGGAAAGCATGGAGGACTTCAAAGGGCAAATCATGCACATCATCAAGGATATGATTGTTGAATTCATATTCAATCACCTCAATCAACTTACTAATGAATAAAAAGATCAGATCTTCACGGATCCAGCTACCTTGTCTAAAAATGAAGTGGAACCCATATCTACCGCACAAAAGACTCAATTCAAAGTAAAAGAATGGGAAAAAAGGCAATGAATGGAGGCTTATCATAATCCGAAGCAAGATACGTTGAATTAAGCCCAGGATTTCTGGCACCTGCATCCAGATATTGCTCCAGACTGGTGGAACAACAATCAGGCCAAATAGTCAGTGCAAAAAGAAAAAACCAAAGACAAGACTTTGAAAGCTCATTAATTGGCCCTTGTCTCACTATGGATCAACCATGGAAACTCCAAATTAAAATTCCCCCTTGAAAGTGGAGCTTCTGTTCATATGATAAGTGAAAGCATATACTTTATGAACATAGCACCCTGAAAATATGATTCAATCAAAAACAGAACACTGGATGTTTGCTTAAAGATAAAAGGAAAAGCACTGCCAGAATTTGATGAAAAGACTTCACTCTTGAAATCTCAAATTGCTTCTTCTTTCTGGAATTCAAAATTAATTGACTGAGTGCTGGTGCTCTGAAAAAATCCAGCTTTACCCTCATTGAAAAGGATTTTTCCTTTGTGTCACACACAGTGACAAAACGGTCTTCTTGGGGACCATCATTAAAAACCTCTATTTAATCTCAGCTCCAGATTTTGAAAAAAAAATTAAATCCTGTTTGTTCAACTCTGCCAAAGCCAAACTTATGAAAGCTCACAGAAAATTTGGCCATACTTCTCTCTCAAGACTGAAACCCTTTATCAACCACCTGCACCCAACAATGCAGTATCAAAATTTGAATGTGTTAATTGCATCCAAAGTAAAATCACTAAGGCAAGCTTCAAACAACCTTTCAATCTTCTGAAAAAAAAATCTTTGCCCAAATTCATCTTGACCTTATAGGGCCTCTCACACCAAAAGCAAAGCAAGGCCATAAATATGCCCTGACCCTTGTGGACAACGTTTTGGGATACCTATCTGCTTTCCCTTTCGAATAAAAGGACAAGAAAGCAGATGTTCTTATTGATTTAATTAAAAAGGAGTTCAATCAAAGGGGTAATTACCAATCCAAAGTCTGTTCAGATGGAGGAACTGAATTTGCTAACCAAAAACTTCACTCAGAATTTCAGGAAATAAATATTTGACAAAGCTTCTTGGAAGCTTATCACCCTGTGAAAAATGAAAGAGAAAAACAAGCAAATAGTACTGTTATTTAATCAAACATATCAATAATTTTACATGGAAAAATTCCTACAAACGCTTGGGAAAATCTAATGAGAGGTAGCTGCTGCCTGTTGAAACAAATACAGCAAAAAGATAATGAAGAGTCTCCCTGGAAACAAATTCATGGCTACTCACTCCCACCATCATTTGTAAAACCTCTAAGTTAACCTTGTATTTACCTCTTGTCAAAAAGGAAAAAAATATTTGAAATTTGACTACAAGGGAGAAGAGGTGATACTTGTAGGCTTTAATGAACTTGTTCTTTCCTATTGGTTTTTTAAAAAAGAAGGTTCCCTAATATTGACAAAGCCTGATTTCTTTATCAAGATAGAGCAATCTAGGAAATTATGGCCTTGGTACCCTTTCAATGAACCCAAAAATAAAACATCTTGGCAGAGGAAGGAACTGTCACTACTAATAATAATCCAACTCTACCGCTTTGAAAAACACCTGAATGGAGCAATTACAGAAATTCAAGCAATGAAAATTCCGACTCATTGGGGTCCAAACTCAAGGCTGCTTTGTCAAACTCTGACAAAGAAGAAATCAATAGGTTTATTTGTGAAAACCCATCCAATAGCGTCAATTCAACCCCCATCCCTCTTAATCCTCCAATAGGAACTCTCCAGAACCACTAAAAACTCAAAAATCCACAAAATTATGGCTTCTACCATGAATATGAACCAAAACGTTATGAGTAAGCTATTGTGTGCAAAAAATGAAAAAAATGCTCAAAGATATGAACTACAAGCTAGAAAAAAACAACAATTTATAGGTTTGGGAAGAATACAATGGACCTCCCCCTCAAATTGCGTAATGACCACCTGGGCGTAAAGGATCAAGGAAAAATTCCATGGTGACCCTGATAAATACAAGGCTAGACTTTGTGTTCAAGTATTTAATAAAACTGAAGGCCTTGAATTCTACAATACCTTTGTGCCAACCCATAAACCTTTGAATCCCAAATTATTGCTTCTCTATTCCCTAAAAACTGGCTTACCAATTTGCCAGTTTCACATGAAAACCACTGTTCTCCATGCACCAATCAATGAACAAATTATAATAAAAACTCCAAAGGAGTCTTATCAAATTGCCAAATTTCTCAAACTCAAAAAGTTGATTTATGGCTTGAAGCAATCACCAAAAAATTGGTACAAGACTTTAACTGACTGTTTCAAGAGCATAGGCTTCACCCAGTTGGAATTTGATCCCTGCCTATACATCTCTCAAGATGAAGGGTTTTCTTTCATGATGATGACTTAATCTTGCTAGTTGAGAGTACAATCTTTGAAAGCAATTTTTCAAGGAGATTCCCTGCATCAACATCCCAAGTTCCTCAGAAAATACTAGGCATGATAATTGAAATTGAAAAAGATGTTATCTGCCTCAGTCAGCCCAACCACACAGGCGCCAGGCTGGAAGAATCGGGAATCACTGATGCCAAAGAAATCTCTTCACCACTGACACCAGGATTACAACTGAAACCCGCTACCAATGACAAGTATGAAGAATTTAACAACTCAATATCAAAATCTTATCCGCCATTGGCCTTCTCTTTGCAGTATCCAGTTTAGCTAGATTTTCTGCAAGGCCCGGGCTTAATCATTGGAGTGCATTCAAGCAACTTGGTGTCCTCTCAAAACCACCAACTCTCAAAAGCTTAGAATACATTTCAACTCTCTAAAATACCCTTGAGAAATCTTTACTGATGAATATTGGCCTGATGATCCAAATTCACGCAAATTGCAATCCGCATACCTCTTCCATGTATGGGGAACTCTCATATCATGGATTATCTGTAGGAAAAAGAACATATATTGGTCATTGGCAGATTTTAAGCTCAATGCCCTGGTGGAAGGTTTACACAAAGCAACCAGGATCAAGGCCTCAATGAAAGACATCTTTCAATTTGACGTGAGGATTGTTCCCCTCAAGATCCACAAAATTGGCCTTGACAAGGAAATTGGGAAATTTGGATCCAATTCCAAAACTTGTCATCTTGAACTCAAGACCAAGGGAATGTGAGATGAGTTAGGTAAAAATAACATAAGTTTGAAACTAATTTTCTCAGAAAGCATGCCAGTAGATGCCCTAACCAAGTCTTGTTCTTCTCAAAGTCTTAACTTATCAATAAAGTGCTACACAGGCAGGGAATAAATTTACCTCAAACTTGAGTTATATTATCTCCTGGTCATGTTTCCTATTTTTTATTTTTCTCTTTTTTTTTACCTTTTTTTGTTGGCTCTCTGGATGTCTGCAATTCTGTTTGTTCTCCTAAGCCTTACCAGGAATGGACCGGTTTTAGGATTCTTGGAAACCATTCTTGAGCGCGCTCCAACCCTCAGATAAACTACCATCAAAACAACCACACAGAAATCAGCCTTCCTAAACCTTTTAGAGAAACTCTGATTCAAAATAATTCAGTCTCCAACTTTTTCCTTAATCCTAAGAGTCATACCTAAAACACTCACCACAATCAACTCATGCAAACCTATGAAAACTCCCTAAACCAATCAATTCATTGCCTTTGAAATCCTCCTTCAAAAAACCTCTATTAACCTCAATTGGCTCAACATCACTTCTTCCATTCCTTCCTGGTAAGACGTAGCATAAACACTTGCTCTTTTATCAACCAAAATTTGAAAAATTTCTGTTTCTCACAATTTCTATTACTTGTTTTACTCAGCGCTGTTCTTTTCCTTGGCTGTTATTCAATCAAACCATAAGATTTCTTTCATACTTTTTGATTTTTGAAAGTGAATTACCTCTGGGAAGTTAAATAAGTTCTTGGAAGGGGTTTGGGACCCTTATGGTTACGTAAATTGTAGATTTGGATTCATTGATAAATCACTTGGATATGATAAGAATAGATGGTTTGAATTTGGAAGGAAAAGATTGAAGCATTGAGGAAATAAGGGGGTTCTATCCAAGATCCTTCCCCGCAGTCAAGATGTTGAAAACATTAAGAAAAGACTTGATGTTAATGACATCAATGAAAACATTACCTGTTCAAAAAGGATTTGAAAGCTTTAAATGGGTCAAATAATAGCTGATACTTATGTAAGACAAATATTTTTCATTGCATTGGATTCATTTTGTAATTTTACTCCTATGAAAATGGGTTTGAAAGAACAATCATATCCTATGTTCATTTGTTTTTTCAACAATAATGATTGGTTCCAGCTTTTAATTAAGGGAGATGTGATTCTAAACCCGCCCATTGTGAAAGATATGATTGGAAACCAAGACCAACCAAATTCAATAATGCAGAAAGTATGAGTTAGAAGTGTACAAAAAATCACATGTGAAGCACAAGACAAAAATAACCAACAGAGAGATGAGTTGGCTTAGACAAGCAAGTCTTATCTAGATTAAACAAGAAGTAGTTACTTGAAGAGAAGAAGCCAGGCAAAGTATGATGACCAGTTTGGAGTAAATTGTTTGATTGATTGAGAGCTAAGATCGTTGAAGTAGGTTCTTTCACTGAGCAACAAGTTGCCAGATAAAGTTCTTACCATTAGTGGACCGGTTGCTTGTCTGAATGACTTGATTGATTTTTTGGAGATTGATTTTCTGATTGAACTGATGAGCGGATTGTTATCCTGAGAGGGGTCAAATTGTTTGATTGATATTGAGTTATTGACTTGGTTTTGAGTTATACGTAATTGGGTTGATTGATTGAGTTGAGTTGTTTGTTGGATGAAGAGACTTCCAATGATCAGTTGGTCTTTGAGGTCTTGAGATTGCGCGGTAGCTGGCCTGGCATGGTGACCATTGATTCTGGAGACAGCAAGGGCGCAAGAAAAAACAGCGCGCTTGGACATTGTGCACAGGATTTGAGATAGGAGCTGCGCACGGGTCCACTTTCCAATGAGAACAAAAGAATGTTTTTTATTGTTGTGGTTATAAAGTTAAGTATGAAGGAAAGGAATGGAGATATGAGGACAAAGAATAAAAGGGAGAAAAGAATGACAGAGAGGAAAAAAAGCCAATAAAAAACATGGGATTGGGGAGAGTCAGAAAATCAAAACCCATAGTTTCCAAAACAAGTTCCGTGGTTTCTAAAAAAAAACAGGTTTTTGGGTTGATCACCTCAACAAGAGTTTTATTTTAACTGATAGACTAATTTCTTCATTAGGGTTTTGAATAACATTCTTATATTGTAATTCTATTAATATAAGGGTTATCACATTTGTAAAATTATTAAATTGAATGTTTTGAGTTAATATCATTATTTTGAGTGTTTTTAGTGAGATTTCAATGGTAAGTAGTTTCAACTTGTATTGGGCTGATTCCATCACAAGCTTAAATTTTTTTAAGATTGTGATGGTATCAGCTTAACACAAGTTGAAATTGGTTTTTTCTTTGGTTTATTTACTTTAGTGCTGGTCAACTTGTACTTCTTGGCTGGTCAAAAGACTTGTATTTTATTTGGAACTTTTACTTTAGGGCTGGTATGTCATGCTTTGAGATTGAGGATTATTGTCCTCCCACTTAGACATACTCCTTTCCTCATTAACATCTACCTAAGTCCATAAGCATGAAAAACTAGAAGCACAACATCAATGGTGCCTTCTGTTGAGTTAAATTGGCTTCAGCCCTCTCAGATCATCAAACCTACGTGCTACGCAGTAAGTCCAGTCGCTGTAAGTTCAGGCGCACAAGTTGATAGCACGCGCCTACTACTCCGGCATGCACCACAGAATGCCGGTGTCCCCACTCTATATTCAATAGCTTGTCTCAGTATATCTAGAGGGCCTTGCCAGCTCAGGTCTCAAGAAGCTTTCCTTGTATGACCTTGCACTTGTACCACCATCTTCTCGTGAACCTGAGCCTTTTAAGCCAAGTTTCCATCCCTCTGTTTTTCCTTCTTTTGTGCACCTGACATGTTTGTGACCTGCTTTCTTAGCTTATCTTGCTCAATAAGATTCACCTGCTTCCTACTACAATCCTTGTACCTCCAGCTGTTACGCTGAGTCTTCTTTTTAAGGTGTTATAATCTTTTCAGTTATTCCTTTTGTTACTTTGTGATCCTATTGTCCTGCAATTTCATTGAAATAAATCTTCTTTTTAAGCTCAAAATTCAACAGATTCACGGTCCCAAACCGGCTCTCAAGAAGACTCACCATGACAGACCAGGAGGACAACAACCCCAAACTAAACATACCATTTCTCACTGAATCAAACTACCCCTCTTGGTTTTTGGGACTCAAAATCTACCTGCGCAGAAAAGGGCTTATTGAAATCATTGATGAGTTTTAATTCACTCCAATCCCCAATGCTTCTCAAAAGAAGAAAATCTAAAAAGCTGTGGACATCATAATCCAACATCTCGGTGACACCACTTTCAAAGCCATTGCTAGCCACTCTAACAAAGCCGACCCCAAAGCAATCCTGGAAGCAATTAGTGAAAGATATGCCTCTCAGTCTTCCAAAAATCAAGGATGCCTGTGGCTCAGCTTCATCCAATACCAATACAAGGGTGATCTCAATCAATACATCAACAAGTGTTGCAAACTCATGAAAAAACTCTCAATAGTCAAACTGGACGTGCGGCATGACATCCTAAGCTACACCATTCTCGCCAAACTCCCAATCCCTTTCTATCACATTGTGGACACAATTCTCCTCAATGATAAGATGCTCAAAAGCCCAATGGCTCTCCTGAACAAATTGAGAGAATTCATTCACCTGGAATCCACTCAAATAGACAATGTACCAGATCAATCCACGTCCACCAACTCCACTGTTGCCCTCCACAAGACCAGCTCCTCCCATAGGAGGGGAAAGCCCAAAAATCCCTGCTTGAAGTGTAGACATAATCCACTTGCAGAACACCCTGAGGAACGCTGCTGGCAGTTACATCCTGAGCTGAGACAAGATCATCCAAAGACAAGAGCTCAATCCCAATCCCATTTCCACTCCGCCCAAACGGAACATGAGAATGAAGACTCCAACCCTCCCAGTCAACCTCAAGCCTTCCTCAATGCCCAGCTCTATTTGCATCCAGTGTACACAACTGAATCACTCCTGCCAGTCCTGGACTTGGGTTCCACACATCATATAGTCAACAAACTGGAGTACGTATTCAACTCGCGACCCACATCAATGAGTATTGGCACAGGTAGCAAAGGTTCCACTCTGCTTGAGACAGCCATTGGCAAGTCCTTGCTGAAGAATCACCTAGGAGAGACCATTGAACTGGAAGAAGTACTTCTTTTGCCAACCCTCAATAGATGCCTTTTCTCTATTTCAAGACTTACTAAGAAGGCAGCAATCTTCGGTCGTGTTGGTTACTCAGGCTACAAAATCGCTTTGGACGGTTTTGCTCTATTAGGCTTGTCAACCAACCACCTGGTGGAACTGTGCAGCACCAAATTCAAAGGACAGCCCACGCAAAGACTGATCCATCTGAAACAACCGGTCAACAGCCCCTGGCACATGAGATTAGGACCCCCAGCAACAAAATACTCAGGATTCTATTCCTGAATCAACCTCCAACCACTAACTGCAAGGTGTGTCAAAGCTGCAAAATGACTGCTACACCCTTCAACAACCACTTCAAGGCTGTCTCTCAAACGCTTGAAGTGATACATCTTGATGTTGTGGGTCCCTTTCCAGCTCAATCTAATGGCGGATGCAGGTTCTTTCTCAACATTGTAGACTAATACTTGGGCTTCAAATCAGTCTTCATTCTCCAAACCAAGGACCAAGTACCCGCCACCATCAAGGACTTCATTCAGACCGCCAAAAGAAATCTTGGCAACAAATTCAGCACAATTGTTTTGGACAATGGCGGCAAGTGTGTGAATGAAAGTCTCTCCCTGTACCTGAAGGAGCTTGGAATAGAGCATCATCACTCTCCCCCTTACAGGCCACAGCAAAATGGCCTAGCCAAATGGGCAAATTAAACCATTCTTGACCAGGCTCGCTGCCTGCTGGTGCAGATCAAGCTTCCTCCAAGCTACTGGGAAGAAGCGTTAAATACTGCAACGGATATTCTCAATCTTCTTCCCATTGCCTCCAAGAACTTTGCAATCCTGTACAAAATGCAGACTGGAAAAGACTTCAATTACTACTTCCTCAAACCGTTTGGATGCACAACTTAATCTCTCATTCCAAAAGCAAAGAGGGACTCAAAACTGGGTATTAATGGAGAAAAAGGGACTCTGCTTGGGTATGTTAATGATTTCTTGTCATACAAAATTTTAGATTATTGCACTGGCCACACCCACATTAGTGCAAATGTCACCTTTCTCAAAGGGACTTTTTTATGTCGTGGAACTAAATCTAAAAAGCTCAAAGACTACCAGGACCCTTTTCCTACTCAAATCACAAATACCCCGGACTGCTCACTGCCTCTCTCAAATAGCAATGATGCCACTCCTCAAATTCAGAATGTTTACTCACTTGTCTCCCCTGACTACAGCATCATCTCTGACCGCAACATTTTACCCCACGAGGGACACCAGCGCCAGACTGCTGCAGAGGCAAACTTCAACAAAGGTCAGCCCAAAGATCCCAGGACGCTGGATCAGGCACTCGCAAGTGCGCATAGACTTGAATGGGTGGCTGCAATGGAAAAAGAAATTCTGAATCTACTCACCTACGGCGTTTGGGAGGAATGCAAGCCCTGTCCAGACATCAAGGCACTGAAATGCATATGGGTGATTGGAACGAAGCGCGACAAAGATAATAAAATCATTGAGTTCAAGGAAATGCTATGTGCCCAGGGGTTTCATCAAGAGTTTGGGGTCAACTACTCAATGTCTTTGCACCTACCGGCAACAAGTCCTCCCTCCGCCTGCTCATTGCGTACTCTGTTCAGTGCGGGTACAAATTCCACCAACTTCATGTCAAGTTGGCCTTCCTCAACGCTCCACTCAAAGAAACTATCCATGTCAGTTTGCCCACCAATGTTCCAGTCACCCCGGGAAAGGCTGTCTCCCTCAAAAAGGCCCTTTCTGGACTCAAACAGGCTCTGCAAATGTGCTACCAAACCCTAAGCAACTGGCTGCATGAGGAAGGATTTCTCAGAAGTGAGGCGGACAGGTGTGTATTCTGGAAAGGCAAGACTTATTTGTATATTCATGTGGACAACATTGCCATCTTCAGTCCTAATCCAGTTGGATTTGTGGAAGCTATCTCAAAGAAATTCAAAATCAAGGATCTTGGACCTGCCATGCTTCTGCTTGGTATGAATGTGGAGCAAAAGGCCGATGCAATCCATCTCAGTCACAAGACATACATTGACGGAATTGCGCCTCAATACCACCTCCCTGCCCACAAGATGTGCTCCACGCCTTTCAAACCCTTTGGCAAGCTTCTACCTGCGTCAGAGGAGGAGCAAAAGTCCTTTGCAGCAACTGGAGCAAACTACAGAAAGCTTGTAGGAGAGCTTAACTATATCATCTGCAACACTTGCCCTGACATCACCTTTGCTGTAAACTACCTGTCACGCCTTGCACTTAGGGATTATTGTCTTCATCACTTTGACATACCCTCTCCTCAGTACCATCTACCTCAGTCTATAAGCGTGACACAAATAAAGCACAACATCAATGGTGCAATCTGCTTACTTACTCTGGCTTGCGTTGACCTTCCAATCTTGGCAACCAACTCAGTATATACTTCCAAACTTTGAGGTTAACCCCATACCGGTCGGCCATCCATTAGGAGATCCATTCTCCTTCCCTGGCCCATCAACAGCCTTGGACTTCCATCTCCGGTCAAGCACTGTTCGTTAGTTTGCATCTACGTCTAATCAAGCCATCATTACTGTGGAGTTTTTAATTGGACTAGTCCCTACCCTGCATACACTATTACTTCTCACTTGTATTACCTTCAACTTCATTTTCTCCTTTCTCAATTCATCATACATTTGTACACTCAGATTCTATTGTCTTTCACTTACGCCATGGCCTTGGATATGATTGTACTATTGCTCTATTTCCTATCCCATTCCTGTCACTCATTTGCCTCACCGCCTTCAACTGTAGTTGGCTCCCCATCAGGTTGTATCTAGTCACTCCAGAATACCTTAGAAGGGCTACCCACTTGCCTGATGATTGTCTCATCAGTTAGTTAATTTCATGCATTCTCGCATTTTGCTACAACCCAGTTATCACATTGGACTCAGGTTGAGTCTCCCTCCTTGGAACACACTCCATTCCTCTCGCCGTTTGTTGAGTGGTATCACTAAGTTTGCACTTTGCAACTGAGTCTTGCTATTTGCACTTGCCCTTGCACTCAGCATTCCTCCCCGCTCACAATCATCTAAGAATTGCCCTATAGTATGTGGGGTGGTCGTGTGACAGTAAATCAACTAACTCAACTCATATATTGTAGCTTGCCAACCTATAGTAGACCTCTTCTTCTCAATGTCACCTACTTGCTCAACCGGGAACACTTCCCTTGCCCCTTACAATGATGATATCCATTGGTTAGGGAGAACCAGCTCTCCTTGGGACCAACAACCCTTAGATCCCGTTCCACCTTCTAAATTGCCATCTGTTGAACCCCTTGATGATCCTCAGACTCCTCCACGGGATGTTCCGGCGGACCCACCCGCGGAATTTGCAGATTCCAATCATTCTTCCGATAAAACCTTGACTTGTGGTAGACCAGGGGTCCGCACTACTGCTCCCAACCTGATTCTTTGACCCTGCTTTCGACTTTGATCCAGGCCCTCACTCATGGTGCCCCCCAATCTAGTCCCAGTACTCCTAGCTTTTGCACTCCAGGCATGAAGCAACCCAATCACTTTACGGGAGAACACCCTCATAAGCTTAGATCCTACTTACAGTCCTGTAAAATAATCTTCTCAATCAACTCCAACAATTTCCCTTCTGATAGACATAAAGTTAGGTATGCTTCGTCCTTCTTAGGAGGTAGAGCCTTGCAGTGGTTCAAACCATAACTCAAACCTTTTTCCAGCGACAGTCCCACGTGTATTTTCAACAACTGGGACAGGTTCAAGCAACAACTGTTCACCCTGTTTGGCGACCCAAATGAAGTTCGAAACACCAAATACAAACTTAATAGTCTAGTTATGAAGGAAAATAGTAGAGCCTCCGTTTATCTTTCTCACTTTCAAACCTTGAAGTCTTGCATCCAGCGGAACAAGGCCGCTCTTCTATTCCATTTCCAAAAGGGTCTACCGGCACGCTTAATCAGACAGCTTGCAGTTGGGGGGAATAAGAAAACCTCTCTCCAGCAGCTAATTGATTGAGTGATTGAGATTGATAATGGCTATCATGACAGAAATTTCTCTCAGCAAAACAACCATGGACTGTCCACCTTGGCTCCGAGGGTGGACAACTCCTCAAAGCAAAACGCAAGGAGCCCAAAGCCATCCAAACCAACCCCAACTTTGAACTCCAACTCAAAAGGGAAAACCGTCACCAAAACTCCAAAGTTCTTGGACAAAGAAACCGGGATGCTACGGAACAAGGAATGGCTACAGAGGGAGAAGAATGGGCTGTGTATGTTTTGTGGAGGAAAACATGATTTCAACAGTTGTGCAAAGCGGTTAGCCCATGAAGCGGCTAAGCAGTCAAAAAATTAGCTTTTAGTTTTTCTGATACTCGCAAGGAAAACTACACATTATCTAAATCACCGTGAGTAAATCTTTGCACTTGGGAGTCACTAGGTTCTCCGAGTTTGAGATTTATCCTATTTCATTCCAACAACACTCCTTATCAAGTATTACTTGACTCCAGCGCTAATGTTTCCTTCATCAGTGAATCTTTTGCCACTTCCAAAAATCTTACGCGCTCCAAGATGGATAAATTTCCTATCTATTTTGTAAGTAGTGCAACTGAACCGTCTTTTTTGGTCTCCCAAACGGCAAAATGGACCTTCACATTCTCCAATTTCCCCAGCTTTGAATGGGATTTATTTTTCTTGGCTATGGCCGGAGTGGATGATACCATTCTAGGCCATGATTTCCTAGTTTACTTGAATCCAGATGTGAATTGGCAAGAAAGAGTAATTAACCTTCAAACCTGGCACCCCCAGAAGGCTAATCTTTCTTTCAAACAGGAATTAAAAAGCCTACCTGACACTGTCATTGAGTTGGATGACACTTTTCCACAAGGAGATTTGCAATATCCTGACCTTTATTCCCAAGTTCCCTCTTCAGATTTAGTAGTTATTGCTTACCTATCCAGATTACCTCTTTCCTGTTCCTTTGAAGAGAAACAGACACCAACCAAACAGTGTACGTTGAGCTCCCTAATCCTCTTGCACCATGAAAGCACCTCGAATCCAGTGCTTGAAGATGACAAGATTGAAGATTTAGAAATCATTCAAGAGTCTTTACCTTCAGTTTATCATGCCTTTGCTGACGTCTTCTCAGCTGCAAGAGCAGATAAACTGCCTCCATCCCGTTCTTACAATCGCAAGATTAAACTTACTGGCCCACCCCCGGCACCAGGATCAGTCTACTCTCTCTCGAAGCAAGAATCAATTGCGCTTCAAGACTACATTGCGGAAAATGTAGCAAAAGGATTTCTTCAATCAAGCAATTTGAATACTGGTTCACCTGTCCTATTTGTTCCAAAAAAGGACAGTGGACTTTGCCTTTGTGTTGACTACAGGAAACTGAACCAGGTAACCCGGAAGAATGCCTATCCAGTACCGCCTATGTCACATCTCCTCACCCTCTTCCATGGAGCTGCTTATTTCTCAAAGTTGGACCTTCGAGGTGCCTATAACCTAATTTGCATTATGAAAGGTCATGAGTATTTGACCGCGATGAGAACCTGGTTTGGCAGTTATGAGTATACCGTCATGCCCTTTGGCCTCTGTGACGCTCCTTCCACTTTTCAACATTTTGTCAATGACATTTTCTCTGATCTTGTAGGTAAATACCTCATGGTATATCTAGATGATATATTAGTCTACTTGTGGAACCTTGAAGATCACATTGCACATTTGCAAGAGGCGCTGCAGCAACTTGGAAAGAATAACCTGTTTGTAAAAGCCTCTAAGTGCAAATTCCATTCCTCTTCCCTTTGGTTTCTAGGTTTCGTAGTCTTGCAGCAAGGACTATTGATGGACCCAGCCAAAAGGAAACACATATTAGACTGGCCCCCACCTTCTTCCATTAAATCCTTTCAAGTTTTCCTTGGTTTCAGTAATTTTTATAGGAGGTTCATTGAGCTTTACGCTGAGAAAACTGTGAATCTTACTAAAATTCTTCAAAAAGACACTCCTTTTGTTTTTGCCAAACATGCTGCTTTGCAGTTTGAAGCTCT
>JAOOQA010000021.1:621428-658534 GCA_025617555.3 Puccinia polysora | reverse complement strand
AGGACAAAGAATAAAAGGGAGAAAAGAATGACAGAGAGGAAAAAAAGCCAATAAAAAACATGGGATTGGGGAGAGTCAGAAAATCAAAACCCATAGTTTCCAAAACAAGTTCCGTGGTTTCTAAAAAAAAACAGGTTTTTGGGTTGATCACCTCAACAAGAGTTTTATTTTAACTGATAGACTAATTTCTTCATTAGGGTTTTGAATAACATTCTTATATTGTAATTCTATTAATATAAGGGTTATCACATTTGTAAAATTATTAAATTGAATGTTTTGAGTTAATATCATTATTTTGAGTGTTTTTAGTGAGATTTCAATGGTAAGTAGTTTCAACTTGTATTGGGCTGATTCCATCACAAGCTTAAATTTTTTTAAGATTGTGATGGTATCAGCTTAACACAAGTTGAAATTGGTTTTTTCTTTGGTTTATTTACTTTAGTGCTGGTCAACTTGTACTTCTTGGCTGGTCAAAAGACTTGTATTTTATTTGGAACTTTTACTTTAGGGCTGGTATGTCATGCTTTGAGATTGAGGATTATTGTCCTCCCACTTAGACATACTTCCTTTCCTCATTAACATCTACCTAAGTCCATAAGCATGAAAAACTAGAAGCACAACATCAATGGTGCCTTCTGTTGAGTTAAATTGGCTTCAGCCCTCTCAGATCATCAAACCTACGTGCTACGCAGTAAGTCCAGTCGCAGTAAGTTCAGGCGCACAAGTTGATAGCACGCGCCTACTACTCCGGCATGCACCACAGAATGCCGGTGTCCCCACTCTATATTCAATAGCTTGTCTCAGTATATCTAGAGGGCCTTGCCAGCTCAGGTCTCAAGAAGCTTTCCTTGTATGACCTTGCACTTGTACCACCATCTTCTCGTGAACCTGAGCCTTTTAAGCCAAGTTTCCATCCCTCTGTTTTTTCCTTCTTTTGTGCACCTGACATGTTTGTGACCTGCTTTCTTAGCTTATCTTGCTCAATAAGATTCACCTGCTTCCTACTACAATCCTTGTACCTCCAGCTGTTACGCTGAGTCTTCTTTTTAAGGTGTTATAATCTTTTCAGTTATTCCTTTTGTTACTTTGTGATCCTATTGTCCTGCAATTTCATTGAAATAAATCTTCTTTTTAAGCTCAAAATTCAACAGATTCACGGTCCCAAACCGGCTCTCAAGAAGACTCACCATGACAGACCAGGAGGACAACAACCCCAAACTAAACATACCATTTCTCACTGAATCAAACTACCCCTCTTGGTTTTTGGGACTCAAAATCTACCTGCGCAGAAAAGGGCTTATTGAAATCATTGATGAGTTTTAATTCACTCCAATCCCCAATGCTTCTCAAAAGAAGAAAATCTAAAAAGCTGTGGACATCATAATCCAACATCTCGGTGACACCACTTTCAAAGCCATTGCTAGCCACTCTAACAAAGCCGACCCCAAAGCAATCCTGGAAGCAATTAGTGAAAGATATGCCTCTCAGTCTTCCAAAAATCAAGGATGCCTGTGGCTCAGCTTCATCCAATACCAATACAAGGGTGATCTCAATCAATACATCAACAAGTGTTGCAAACTCATGAAAAAACTCTCAATAGTCAAACTGGACGTGCGGCATGACATCCTAAGCTACACCATTCTCGCCAAACTCCCAATCCCTTTCTATCACATTGTGTGACACAATTCTCCTCAATGATAAGATGCTCAAAAGCCCAATGGCTCTCCTGAACAAATTGCAGAGAATTCATTCACCTGGAATCCACTCAAATAGACAATGTACCAGATCAATCCACGTCCACCAACTCCACTGTTGCCCTCCACAAGACCAGCTCCTCCCATAGGAGGGGAAAGCCCAAAAATCCCTGCTTGAAGTGTAGACATAATCCACTTGCAGAACACCCTGAGGAACGCTGCTGGCAGTTACATCCTGAGCTGAGACAAGATCATCCAAAGACAAGAGCTCAATCCCAATCCCATTTCCACTCCGCCCAAACGGAACATGAGAATGAAGGACTCCAACCCTCCCAGTCAACCTCAAGCCTTCCTCAATGCCCAGCTCTATTTGCATCCAGTGTACACAACTGAATCACTCCTGCCAGTCCTGGACTTGGGTTCCACACATCATATAGTCAACAAACTGGAGTACGTATTCAACTCGCGACCCACATCAATGAGTATTGGCACAGGTAGCAAAGGTTCCACTCTGCTTGAGACAGCCATTGGCAAGTCCTTGCTGAAGAATCACCTAGGAGAGACCATTGAACTGGAAGAATTACTTCTTTTGCCAACCCTCAATAGATGCCTTTTCTCTATTTCAAGACTTACTAAGAAGGCAGCAATCTTCGGTCGTGTTGGTTACTCAGGCTACAAAATCGCTTTGGACGGTTTTGCTCTATTAGGCTTGTCAACCAACCACCTGGTGGAACTGTGCAGCACCAAATTCAAAGGACAGCCCACGCAAAGACTGATCCATCTGAAACAACCGGTCAACAGCCCCTGGCACATGAGATTAGGACCCCCAGCAACAAAATACTCAGGATTCTATTCCTGAATCAACCTCCAACCACTAACTGCAAGGTGTGTCAAAGCTGCAAAATGACTGCTACACCCTTCAACAACCACTTCAAGGCTGTCTCTCAAACGCTTGAAGTGATACATCTTGATGTTGTGGGTCCCTTTCCAGCTCAATCTAATGGCGGATGCAGGTTCTTTCTCAACATTGTAGACTAATACTTGGGCTTCAAATCAGTCTTCATTCTCCAAACCAAGGACCAAGTACCCGCCACCATCAAGGACTTCATTCAGACCGCCAAAAGAAATCTTGGCAACAAATTCAGCACAATTGTTTTGGACAATGGCGGCAAGTGTGTGAATGAAAGTCTCTCCCTGTACCTGAAGGAGCTTGGAATAGAGCATCATCACTCTCCCCCTTACAGGCCACAGCAAAATGGCCTAGCCAAATGGGCAAATTAAACCATTCTTGACCAGGCTCGCTGCCTGCTGGTGCAGATCAAGCTTCCTCCAAGCTACTGGGAAGAAGCGTTAAATACTGCAACGGATATTCTCAATCTTCTTCCCATTGCCTCCAAGAACTTTGCAATCCTGTACAAAATGCAGACTGGAAAAGACTTCAATTACTACTTCCTCAAACCGTTTGGATGCACAACTTAATCTCTCATTCCAAAAGCAAAGAGGGACTCAAAACTGGGTATTAATGGAGAAAAAGGGACTCTGCTTGGGTATGTTAATGATTTCTTGTCATACAAAATTTTAGATTATTGCACTGGCCACACCCACATTAGTGCAAATGTCACCTTTCTCAAAGGGACTTTTTTATGTCGTGGAACTAAATCTAAAAAGCTCAAAGACTACCAGGACCCTTTTCCTACTCAAATCACAAATACCCCGGACTGCTCACTGCCTCTCTCAAATAGCAATGATGCCACTCCTCAAATTCAGAATGTTTACTCACTTGTCTCCCCTGACTACAGCATCATCTCTGACCGCAACATTTTACCCCACGAGGGACACCAGCGCCAGACTGCTGCAGAGGCAAACTTCAACAAAGGTCAGCCCAAAGATCCCAGGACGCTGGATCAGGCACTCGCAAGTGCGCATAGACTTGAATGGGTGGCTGCAATGGAAAAAGAAATTCTGAATCTACTCACCTACGGCGTTTGGGAGGAATGCAAGCCCTGTCCAGACATCAAGGCACTGAAATGCATATGGGTGATTGGAACGAAGCGCGACAAAGATAATAAAATCATTGAGTTCAAGGAAATGCTATGTGCCCAGGGGTTTCATCAAGAGTTTGGGGTCAACTACTCAATGTCTTTGCACCTACCGGCAACAAGTCCTCCCTCCGCCTGCTCATTGCGTACTCTGTTCAGTGCGGGTACAAATTCCACCAACTTCATGTCAAGTTGGCCTTCCTCAACGCTCCACTCAAAGAAACTATCCATGTCAGTTTGCCCACCAATGTTCCAGTCACCCCGGGAAAGGCTGTCTCCCTCAAAAAGGCCCTTTCTGGACTCAAACAGGCTCTGCAAATGTGCTACCAAACCCTAAGCAACTGGCTGCATGAGGAAGGATTTCTCAGAAGTGAGGCGGACAGGTGTGTATTCTGGAAAGGCAAGACTTATTTGTATATTCATGTGGACAACATTGCCATCTTCAGTCCTAATCCAGTTGGATTTGTGGAAGCTATCTCAAAGAAATTCAAAATCAAGGATCTTGGACCTGCCATGCTTCTGCTTGGTATGAATGTGGAGCAAAAGGCCGATGCAATCCATCTCAGTCACAAGACATACATTGACGGAATTGCGCCTCAATACCACCTCCCTGCCCACAAGATGTGCTCCACGCCTTTCAAACCCTTTGGCAAGCTTCTACCTGCGTCAGAGGAGGAGCAAAAGTCCTTTGCAGCAACTGGAGCAAACTACAGAAAGCTTGTAGGAGAGCTTAACTATATCATCTGCAACACTTGCCCTGACATCACCTTTGCTGTAAACTACCTGTCACGCCTTGCACTTAGGGATTATTGTCTTCATCACTTTGACATACCCTCTCCTCAGTACCATCTACCTCAGTCTATAAGCGTGACACAAATAAAGCACAACATCAATGGTGCAATCTGCTTACTTACTCTGGCTTGCGTTGACCTTCCAATCTTGGCAACCAACTCAGTATATACTTCCAAACTTTGAGGTTAACCCCATACCGGTCGGCCATCCATTAGGAGATCCATTCTCCTTCCCTGGCCCATCAACAGCCTTGGACTTCCATCTCCGGTCAAGCACTGTTCGTTAGTTTGCATCTACGTCTAATCAAGCCATCATTACTGTGGAGTTTTTAATTGGACTAGTCCCTACCCTGCATACACTATTACTTCTCACTTGTATTACCTTCAACTTCATTTTCTCCTTTCTCAATTCATCATACATTTGTACACTCAGATTCTATTGTCTTTCACTTACGCCATGGCCTTGGATATGATTGTACTATTGCTCTATTTCCTATCCCATTCCTGTCACTCATTTGCCTCACCGCCTTCAACTGTAGTTGGCTCCCCATCAGGTTGTATCTAGTCACTCCAGAATACCTTAGAAGGGCTACCCACTTGCCTGATGATTGTCTCATCAGTTAGTTAATTTCATGCATTCTCGCATTTTGCTACAACCCAGTTATCACATTGGACTCAGGTTGAGTCTCCCTCCTTGGAACACACTCCATTCCTCTCGCCGTTTGTTGAGTGGTATCACTAAGTTTGCACTTTGCAACTGAGTCTTGCTATTTGCACTTGCCCTTGCACTCAGCATTCCTCCCCGCTCACAATCATCTAAGAATTGCCCTATAGTATGTGGGGTGGTCGTGTGACAGTAAATCAACTAACTCAACTCATATATTGTAGCTTGCCAACCTATAGTAGACCTCTTCTTCTCAATGTCACCTACTTGCTCAACCGGGAACACTTCCCTTGCCCCTTACAATGATGATATCCATTGGTTAGGGAGAACCAGCTCTCCTTGGGACCAACAACCCTTAGATCCCGTTCCACCTTCTAAATTGCCATCTGTTGAACCCCTTGATGATCCTCAGACTCCTCCACGGGATGTTCCGGCGGACCCACCCGCGGAATTTGCAGATTCCAATCATTCTTCCGATAAAACCTTGACTTGTGGTAGACCAGGGGTCCGCACTACTGCTCCCAACCTGATTCTTTGACCCTGCTTTCGACTTTGATCCAGGCCCTCACTCATGGTGCCCCCCAATCTAGTCCCAGTACTCCTAGCTTTTGCACTCCAGGCATGAAGCAACCCAATCACTTTACGGGAGAACACCCTCATAAGCTTAGATCCTACTTACAGTCCTGTAAAATAATCTTCTCAATCAACTCCAACAATTTCCCTTCTGATAGACATAAAGTTAGGTATGCTTCGTCCTTCTTAGGAGGTAGAGCCTTGCAGTGGTTCAAACCATAACTCAAACCTTTTTCCAGCGACAGTCCCACGTGTATTTTCAACAACTGGGACAGGTTCAAGCAACAACTGTTCACCCTGTTTGGCGACCCAAATGAAGTTCGAAACACCAAATACAAACTTAATAGTCTAGTTATGAAGGAAAATAGTAGAGCCTCCGTTTATCTTTCTCACTTTCAAACCTTGAAGTCTTGCATCCAGCGGAACAAGGCCGCTCTTCTATTCCATTTCCAAAAGGGTCTACCGGCACGCTTAATCAGACAGCTTGCAGTTGGGGGGAATAAGAAAACCTCTCTCCAGCAGCTAATTGATTGAGTGATTGAGATTGATAATGGCTATCATGACAGAAATTTCTCTCAGCAAAACAACCATGGACTGTCCACCTTGGCTCCGAGGGTGGACAACTCCTCAAAGCAAAACGCAAGGAGCCCAAAGCCATCCAAACCAACCCCAACTTTGAACTCCAACTCAAAAGGGAAAACCGTCACCAAAACTCCAAAGTTCTTGGACAAAGAAACCGGGATGCTACGGAACAAGGAATGGCTACAGAGGGAGAAGAATGGGCTGTGTATGTTTTGTGGAGGAAAACATGATTTCAACAGTTGTGCAAAGCGGTTAGCCCATGAAGCGGCTAAGCAGTCAAAAAATTAGCTTTTAGTTTTTCTGATACTCGCAAGGAAAACTACACATTATCTAAATCACCGTGAGTAAATCTTTGCACTTGGGAGTCACTAGGTTCTCCGAGTTTGAGATTTATCCTATTTCATTCCAACAACACTCCTTATCAAGTATTACTTGACTCCAGCGCTAATGTTTCCTTCATCAGTGAATCTTTTGCCACTTCCAAAAATCTTACGCGCTCCAAGATGGATAAATTTCCTATCTATTTTGTAAGTAGTGCAACTGAACCGTCTTTTTTGGTCTCCCAAACGGCAAAATGGACCTTCACATTCTCCAATTTCCCCAGCTTTGAATGGGATTTATTTTTCTTGGCTATGGCCGGAGTGGATGATACCATTCTAGGCCATGATTTCCTAGTTTACTTGAATCCAGATGTGAATTGGCAAGAAAGAGTAATTAACCTTCAAACCTGGCACCCCCAGAAGGCTAATCTTTCTTTCAAACAGGAATTAAAAAGCCTACCTGACACTGTCATTGAGTTGGATGACACTTTTCCACAAGGAGATTTGCAATATCCTGACCTTTATTCCCAAGTTCCCTCTTCAGATTTAGTAGTTATTGCTTACCTATCCAGATTACCTCTTTCCTGTTCCTTTGAAGAGAAACAGACACCAACCAAACAGTGTACGTTGAGCTCCCTAATCCTCTTGCACCATGAAAGCACCTCGAATCCAGTGCTTGAAGATGACAAGATTGAAGATTTAGAAATCATTCAAGAGTCTTTACCTTCAGTTTATCATGCCTTTGCTGACGTCTTCTCAGCTGCAAGAGCAGATAAACTGCCTCCATCCCGTTCTTACAATCGCAAGATTAAACTTACTGGCCCACCCCCGGCACCAGGATCAGTCTACTCTCTCTCGAAGCAAGAATCAATTGCGCTTCAAGACTACATTGCGGAAAATGTAGCAAAAGGATTTCTTCAATCAAGCAATTTGAATACTGGTTCACCTGTCCTATTTGTTCCAAAAAAGGACAGTGGACTTTGCCTTTGTGTTGACTACAGGAAACTGAACCAGGTAACCCGGAAGAATGCCTATCCAGTACCGCCTATGTCACATCTCCTCACCCTCTTCCATGGAGCTGCTTATTTCTCAAAGTTGGACCTTCGAGGTGCCTATAACCTAATTTGCATTATGAAAGGTCATGAGTATTTGACCGCGATGAGAACCTGGTTTGGCAGTTATGAGTATACCGTCATGCCCTTTGGCCTCTGTGACGCTCCTTCCACTTTTCAACATTTTGTCAATGACATTTTCTCTGATCTTGTAGGTAAATACCTCATGGTATATCTAGATGATATATTAGTCTACTTGTGGAACCTTGAAGATCACATTGCACATTTGCAAGAGGCGCTGCAGCAACTTGGAAAGAATAACCTGTTTGTAAAAGCCTCTAAGTGCAAATTCCATTCCTCTTCCCTTTGGTTTCTAGGTTTCGTAGTCTTGCAGCAAGGACTATTGATGGACCCAGCCAAAAGGAAACACATATTAGACTGGCCCCCACCTTCTTCCATTAAATCCTTTCAAGTTTTCCTTGGTTTCAGTAATTTTTATAGGAGGTTCATTGAGCTTTACGCTGAGAAAACTGTGAATCTTACTAAAATTCTTCAAAAAGACACTCCTTTTGTTTTTGCCAAACATGCTGCTTTGCAGTTTGAAGCTCTGAAGAAAGCGTTCACCACTGCTCCAATACTTGCTCACTTCAAAGAGCTGGCTTGCACTATTGTCAAAACAGACGCAAGCGACTATGCAATCGCAGGAGTAATCTCGCAGTTCTCTTCCTCCACTTCTATCTTTCACCCCATAGCTTTTGAGTCTTGCAAGTTGCTTGCTGCGGAGATTAACTATGAGATTCATGACAAGGAACTACTTGAAATTGTTAATTGCTTAAAGAAATGGCGTTCATACCTTTTGAGCCTTAAAGAATCCTTTGAGGTTTTAACTGATCATAATTCTTTAAAGTATTTCATGAGCTCAAAAGTCCTCACACATAGACAGGTACAATGGGCCAAATACCTCTCCGAGTTCCACTTTAGGATCACGTACCTCCCTGGGAAACAAGCGGTAGTCCCTGATGCTTTATCACGTTGGGACGAGGCTTACCCAGGGGGGGGAACACCTTTGCCAAAAACAACCCTGAAAACGTTAGGACGCTCTTCTCAACCCAATCTGCCCAACTAAGTTTGATCATTGCTCACTTATGAGATTTGGCTTCCAAACTTTAAAAAGCTCAATGCGACAACCCCAAGCGCATCAAACTTTGGAAGAGTGCAAACTTATTAGATAGTAGTTACAGTATTGATGATAATGACTTCTTAGTCTATGATAATTGTATAGTAGTACCAGAAAATTGTTGCATTAAGTTAGATATCTTCAAGTCACGGCAAGATTCTCCACTTGCTGGTCATCATGGACAGGATAAAACCTACCAACTGATTGCACTAGAATTCTACTGGCCTGTTATGACCAAAGAAGTAAAAGACTATGTTAGCCCGTGCTATGATTGCAATTGTAACAAGTCCTCGAATCACCGGAAGTATGGGCTGCTCCAGCCACTTCCAATTCTGCCTCATCCTTTGCAATCACTTTCTATGGATTTCATCTCTCAATTACCTTCTTCTAGTGGATATGATGCTATTCTAGTAGTAGTAGATTGCTTCTCAAAGATTGCTTTATTTGTGCGCAGTAATGTGACAGCCTCTTCCGAAGACTTAGATAACTTGTTCATAGAATATTTATTTTTGAAACATGGTCTCCCTGATAATATAGTTAGTGATTGTGGATCTCTGTTTGTCTCAAGCTTCTGGACCTTGCTATGCCAACATTTGAAGATCACTTGCAATTTATCAACAGCGTACCACCCAGAAATGGACAGGCAAAACAAGCGAGTTAATCAGATTCCCAAACAATATCTTTGAATGTATGTTTCCTATCAACAAGATGACTGGTTGCAATGGCTCCCACTAGCGGAGTTTGCCTACAACAACTCCACTCATTCCTCCACCAAACAGTTGCCCTTCCAAACTCTTTATGGTAGAAACCCAACTTTCTCTTCCCTTCACCTAGCACCTTCTCAACCTGCTACCAATTACCTTGAACAAATTCAATCCCTTCAATCGCAACATCAAACCAACCTCAAAGGAGCAAACCAGCGCTATAAGGAGCAAGCAGACCAACTTCGCACTAAGGCTCCAACCTTTGCAGTAGGAGATCAAGTGTGGCTTGATGCTTGCAATATTAGCAGTACTTGGCCAACCCGCAAACTCTCCAAAAGAAAGCTTGACCCCTTTAAAGTATAACCAGTCATCTCCCCTAACGCCTTTAAACTTACTTTACCTGCAAAATGGAAAGGCATCCACCCAGTCTTTCATGTGTCTCTCCTAGAGCCAGCCTAAGTCCTATACCTGGGCAAGACTCATCCCCCTCCTGAACCGGTCACTGTCCTCAATCATCAAGAGTGGGAAGTAAGCCGTATTCTGGATTCCAGGTTATGCAAAGGAAAACTTCAATACATTGTTGAATGGTCTGGCTTCCAGTCCGACAAAGATTGCACCTTTTGGGAACTAGCCCATCACCTTTGCAATTCTCCCGATCTAAATTTGAGACTTCCATGCAAGCTACCCTTGTAAATCTTGACAATCATGATTCCATCCCATCCCATCCCATTCAAATCCACATTCCATCTCATCCAATCATATTCCATTCCACATCACCATTCCATCAATCAACCCATCCATCTCACTGCATAATTCCTTCTTCTCATCCTCCTCTCATTCCTACAAAATAAAATTCCCATTCCTTATACAAAAAAATATGTGTATATATAAATATATAATAATAGTTACAAAGTCTCTTTCATTTCTTTCTCTGCATCTTCCCAATTAGCGGTCAACTCCGCAATCATGGATCAAAAGGCATCCAGGTTTTCATCATTTATCAATGAAAACATTCTTTGAAGAACCAGCACCTCCATAACAATGTGCCTCTCAAATATCTCCTTGAACTTTGCAATTCAAGCTTGCTTTGGCCAAGCATTCCATCCACCTTCCTCCAAGAGCTCCTTGTATGCTCTATTCCTTTGGTCTCCCAAAAAACCTTCCCCAACATTGCCCTTCAATTGCCTTGCATCAGTCTTGATCTGCACTTTGACTTGCAACGGGTTTGCTTCGCCTCAGCCCTCCATTCCATCCATTCCATCCATTCCATCCCTTCCATCTCCTCCATTCCCTTCTCCCATTCCTTCTGTTACAGCCCCCTCTTCTCTTTCCGCTCCCTCTCTTCCTCCACTTCTGTCTCCATATTCTCCATTTCCCAATTCCCTTCCCATTTCATTCCTTCCTTGCTCCCTCACTTCCTTGGCTATGACCCCAACCGGTTCCGCACCTGGCACTGCATCTCGCACCTTGGTTTCATCTGGACTCCCAGAAATTCGGTCGGCGGTCCCCAATAAGGTGGTGGTGGCGGTGGTGTGTTTGTGGTATACCTCCGGAAACGGGGAAACACTAGCAAAACAAGTTAAATTGAGTCACTACCTTATTATCACTAGTCAGTCCCGATTTAGTACTCACCAGGAACTCGAGTACCCAGGAATTTGATCTCTGGTAATGGTGGTATCTTGTAATTAACCCTTGGCCCGGACCTACCACTCCGCATCTCTCTTGATGACTTCGTGGGAGCATTGACAGATGATTGCTTTTTATGGGAAAGGTACAAGCAACCTTGCAAAGTTGACACTGCTTGCACTTGCCTCAAAGACCTCTGACGGCAGTACTAGGGATACACCGCTTGTTTTGCCAAATACAGTTTTCACAATGGCGGGATGACAATGACAACATTTTATCTAACTTATAAGTCTAACAAGTAATGAATTAAATAATAGTAAAGGCTATACAGTATTATCAACAACTTCAAATCAATGGGAAAATTTATCTGAACGCTTGCAGGAGCTTGCGCCTTTATACCCGGGAAACTGTCAAGCCTTGCACTTAGGGATTATTGTCTTCATCACTTTGACATACCCTCTCCTCTGTAACATCTACCTCAGTCTATAAGCATGACACCAATAAAGCACAACGTCAATGGTGCAATCCGCTTACTTCCTCTGGCTTGCGTTGACCTTCCAATCTTGGCAACCAACTCAGTATATACTTGCAAACTTTGAGGTTAACCCCATACCGGTCGGCCATCCATTACAAGATCCATTCTCCTTCCCTGGCCCATCAACAGCCTTGGACTTCCATCTCCAGTCACGCACTGTTTGTTAGTTCGCATCTACGTCTAATTAAGCCATCATTACTGTACAGTTTGAAATTGGAGAAGTCCCTACGCTGCATACACTATTACTTCTCACTTGTATTACCTTCAACATCATTTGCTCCTGTCTCAATTCATCATACATTTGTACACTCAGATTTTATTGTATTGCACTTACGCCATGGCCCTGGATATGATTGTACTATTGCTCTATTTCCTATCCCATTCCTGTCACTCATTTGCCTCACCGCCTTCAACAGTAGTTGGCTCCCCATCAGGTTTTATCTAGTCACTCCGGATTACCTTAGAAGGGCTACCCACTTTCCTGATGATTGTCTCCTCAGTTTGTTAATTTCATACGTTCTCGCATTTTGCTACAACCCAGTTATCACATTGGACTCAGGTTGAGTTTCCCTCCTCAAAAAACACTCCATTCCTCTTGCCGTTTGTCAAGTGGCATCACTAAGTTTGCACTTTGCAACTGAGTCTTTCTATTTGCACTTTCCCTGGCACTCAGCAGTCCTCCACGCTCACAATCATCTAAGAATTTCCCTATACTACGTGGAGTGGTTGTGTGACACTACCTTTCTCAATTCCTCAATGCTCCTGGCTTAACCCACTTCAACGCGGCGCTCATGGTACTTAGCTATTTGACTCACACAAGCATGCTGGGTCTCAACTTCACACAGAAGCAGACCAAATCAGATCTCAGCGCTCATGTGGACGCGGACTGGGCCACCTGTCCCTCAACCAGGAAATCTGTCAGCGGCTTTGTGGTTCTGTGGAACAAAAACATCATCAGCTGGAAATCCAGAAAGCAGCCAACTGTTACACTCACAACCACTGAAGCCAAGTATAAGGCGGCCGGGGAAGCAGTCAAGGAGGTTCTCTGGTCGCGGTCCCTTGCAGAGTAAATTTTACAGCTTTGGGTAAATTCACCAATCCCAATCCGCAAAGAAAACAACGGTTGTGTCAAGTTGGCCTCAAGCGCGGCAAATCATGCAAACTTAAAGACAAAGCACATGGAGCTACGCTACCACTTCTTACGTGAGGAAGCGGAGAAGGGGACAATTTTGATCAAGCCGATTGACTCAAAAAACAACCCTGCGGATTTCCTCACCAAACCTGTATCTCAACTATTGTTATTGCGGAAACTCAAGATTCTCAATTTTGGCCCTCCTTGCAATGAGGCCTAAAGCCAGGGTGGGTGTTGAGCTACATTGGCTTCAGCCCTCTCCGATCATCAAACCTACGTGCTACGCAGTAAGTCCAGTTGCTGTAAGTTCAGGCGCACAAGGTGATAGTACGCGCCTGCTACTCTGGCATGCACCACAAATGCCAGTGTCCGCACTCTATATTCACTAGCTTGTGTCAGTTTATCTAGAGGGCCTTGCTGGCTCAGGTCTTGAGAAGCTTTCCTTGTACAACCTTGCACTTGTACCACCATCTTCTCGTGAACCTGAGCCTGGTAAGCCAATTTTCCATCCCTCTGTTTCTTCCTTCTTTTATGCACCTGACATGTTCTTGACCTTCTTTCTCAGCTTATCTTGCTCAATAAGATTCACCTGCTTCCTACTACAATCCTTGTACCTCCAGCTGTTAGGCTGAGTCTTCTATTTAAGGTGTGATAATCTTTTCAGTTATTCTTTTTGTTACTTTGTGATCCTATTGTCATGCACTTTCATTGAAATAAATCTTCTTACTAAGCTCAAAATTCAACACCTTCCACTCACCAACTCTGGCTTGCATAAAAACCTTCCATCCTCAGCAACTGACTAAGCACCCACTTGAAAACCTTGCAGTCAACTCAACCTCAGTCAACCATCCATTTGAGCTCTGCCTTTTCACCATGGGTATTGATAACCCTTGGTTTCCCATTCCCGGTCACATGCTCTTGCTATTTTGAACCCACACTAGTCAAGCCACCTCAACTTTCTAGTTCTCAAATGGACTAGTCCCTTACCCTGCATAGACTACATCTTCATATTTGCATTGCCTCTGACGTCACTCCCTCATGCCTCAACCGTTATAATCCAATACCTTTGCCCTCTATTGTCTTGCACTCACGCTATGACCTCAGGAACATTCTTACTGTTATTTCATTTTGTACTCCATTCATGTCATTCATTACCTCATTGATCAAAACTGTAGTTTATCTTCCATCATGTTGTACCTAGTAATTTTGGGTTACCTTATAAAGGATACTCTGCTTGCCTGCGGATTTCTTCCTCAGTTAGTTAATTTCATATGATCTTGCATTTGATAAATCCAGTCATCACATTGGGCTTGGGTTTGGTTTCCTTCAATTGGAACATTCATCCCTCTTTCTGTGTTTTATGTTACTTCACCATAAGTTTGCACTTTGTAGTTAGCCCTTGCTACCTTGCACTTGGCCTTGCACTTGGCTTTCCTTTAAAGGAATCCAGACTGAACCCAACCTCTCACTCCAACCCAAAAGGAAATCCCGTCACCAAAACTCCAAATTTCCTTGACAAAGAAATTGGGACGCTCCAGAATGAGGAACATTTAAGGAGGGAAAAGAATGTGTTATGTATGTATTGTGGAGGTAAAAATGATTTCAATAGTTGTGAAAAGCAGCTAGCGCATGAGGCGGCTAAACAGTCAAAAAATAAGCTACTATTTTTGCTGACGCTTGCAAGGAATGCTACGCATTATCTCAATTGCAGAGAGTCAATCTTTGCACTTTCAAGTCACTAGGTGCTCCAATTTGTCCTTTTCCATTCCAAAAACTCCCATTATCCATTTGTACTCTATTCTGGCACTAATTTTTTTTATAAGTGAATATCTTGCCACTTAAAAAAATCTTACGCGCACCAAGATATATAGATTTCCTATCTATTTCCTTAGTAGTGCAACTGAGCCATCTAATTAGGTTTCCCAAAAAGCAAAATGGACCTTTTCATTTTCTAATTTCCACGGATTTGAATTGTATTTATTTTTCTTTGATATTCCTGGAATGGATTATATCATTCTAGGCCATGATTTCCTAGTCCACTGGAATCCAGATGTGAATTGGCAAGAAGGATTAATTAACCTTCAAACTTGAAACCCCCAGGAAACTAACCCTTCTGTCAAACAGAAATTCAACAGCCTACCTGACACTGTCATTGAGTTGGATGACACTTTTCCGCCAGGAGATTTGCAATATCCTGACCTTCATTTGCAAGTTCCCTCTTCAGATTTAGGAGTCCTTGCTTATTTGTCAAACTTACCTCTTCCTTGTTTCTTTGAAGAGAAACAGGAACCAACCAAACAGTTTATTTTGAGCTCCCTGATCCTCTTGCATCATTCAAGAACTTTGAATCCTGTGCTCAAAGATGACAAGATTGAAGAGTTAGAAATAATTCAAGAGTCTTTACCTTTGGTTAATCATGACTTTGCTGATGTCTTTTCAGCTTTAAAGGAAGATAAACTTCCTCCATTCTTTTCTTTCAATCATAAGATTTAACTTAATGGCCACCACCGGAACCCTGAACAGTCTACCGTCTCTCAAAGCTGGAATTGACCATGCTCCTAGAATACATTGTGGAAAATGTATCAAAAGGATTTCTTCAACAAAGCAATTCAAAAACTGTTTCACCTGCCTTATTTGTTCCAAAGAAAGATGGTGGGCTTTGCCTTTGTGTTGATTATAGGAAAATGAACCAGGTAGCCCATAAGAATGCCTACCCAGTACAACCTATGTTACACCTCCTTTGTCTCTTCCATGGAGCTGCTTATTTCTTGAAGTTAGAACTTTGAGGTGCCTATAACCTAGTTTGCATTGGAAAGGTCATGATTATTTGACTGAAACAAGAACATGGTTTGGCAGTTACAAGTATACAGTCAAGGCTTTGGGCCTTTGCAGTGCTCCTTCCACTTTTCAACATTTTGTCAATGACATTTTTTCTGACCTTTTCAAAAAAAAACTTGTGGTTTATCTTGACAATATACTAGTCTACTCAAAGAATTTTGAGGATCAAATTGCACTTTTGCAAGAGGTGCTGCAGAAACTTTGCAAGAATGACCTGTTTGCAAAAGCCTCTAAGTGCAAATTTCATACTGCTTCTCCTCAATTTCTGGGTGTCATCGGCTTGCAGCAAGGACTATTGATGGATCCATCCAAGAGCCAGTGCATATTGGACTGGCCCCCGCCTGCCTCTGTCAAATTCCTTCAAGTTTTCCTTGGTTTCAGTAGTTTTTACAGAGGTTTTATTGAGCATGATTCCAAGAACTCTGTAAACCTCACTAACCTTCTTCAAAACAACGGTCATTTTGTTTTCACAGAACAAGCTACTTTGGAGTTCAAAGCTCTGAAAAAAGCATTTAAAACTGATGTGATACTTGCTCAATTTAATGAGATAGCTTGCACTATTGTAGAAACAGAAGCAAGCAACTATGCAATTTCAGGAGTAATCTTGCATTTTTTCCCCTCTTCTTCTCTTTTTCATCCCGTAGCTTTAAAGTCTTGCAAATTGTTTTCTGCAGAGCTCAATTACAAGATTCATGAAAATTAACTTCTTGCAATTGATTGTTGATTGAGTATTAAATTGAAAAAGACTTTGTTGAAGATTTCCAAAATCCTTTAAATTAGAGTCCTTGGAATTGATTTTTATCCACCATGATCCCCCTGGAATACCCCCAAAGATTTATTGAACTCCAAATTTATGCTTGTACACCTGAATTTAAACTTAAGTAAGTTAAAAAATTCATGAAAAAATACAAAAATAATCAAAAAAAAATAAAAAATCTAATATTATATGTTTTTGATGTTTTTTAAAATTTTTCAACAAGATACTTACACATTTTTTTATTCCATGTTTCAAAATTGGAAAAAACCCAAGCCATCAGCAGAGAAGCATCCTATTTATCTCTCCTTGAAGGAGTGTGTTGACTCAAAGAAATCAGTTGCAAGCTGAATGACAAGGCGTGAACCCACAAACCAAGTGTGGGCCAAGCCAACAACAACAGCAGCTGCAGCCACCAACTCAACCAACACACCGTTGGAGGGAAATCCCTTGCCATGAATTGAATCCCCTACATTTGGGGTGAATTGTGCACAGTTCCTTTGAATGGTGCACAGTTTCTGTGCATTTTGCACAGTTTTTTTGCATTGTTCAGAGTTGCTGTGCATTTTGCACAGTTGCTGTACATTTCGCGCAGTTTCTGTGCATTGTGCACAGTTTATATCCATTGTGGAAAGTTCCTGTCCATTTTCAACAGTTGCTGTCCAGTTTTCACAGTTGCTGTGCATTGTGCACAGTTGCTGTTGATTGTGCACAGTTGCTGTGCATTTTGCATATTTCCTTTGCATTTTGCACAGGTTCTGTGAATTGTGCACAGTTGCAGTGTACTTTATAGATTCACTGTGCATTGTAGACAGTTGCGGTGCATTTTCAACAGCTTCTGTGCATTGTGAAAAGTTGCTGTGCATTGTCAAGAGTTGCTGTGCATTGTGCATAGTCACTTTGCATTTTGAAAAGTCACTGACCTGCATTTTTCACAGTTTGTATGAATGGTGCACAGCTGCCGTGCATGGTGCATTGTGCACAGTTGCTGTGCCTTGTGCATGGTGCCTTGTGCACATTCACTGTGAATTGTGCACACTCACTGTTTTTTTGCACAGTCACTCTTAACTGT
The DNA here is from genome assembly GCA_025617555.3 of Puccinia polysora. NCBI lineage: Eukaryota > Fungi > Basidiomycota > Pucciniomycetes > Pucciniales > Pucciniaceae > Puccinia > Puccinia polysora. The sequence continues at coordinate 640,981 of JAOOQA010000021.1, read as the reverse complement.
GCACAGTCACTTTGCATGGTGCGTTGTTTCAGCCTCCTGGATGCCAACACCCTTGCTATCCTTTAGCTACCAGAGGTGATAGAATAAATAATGAATATGGTATTCATTAAATGAAGCAAAAATGCTTGAAATATTTGGATAAAGCTATTGCAAGGGTGATTGGTTTGGTTATTAGTTAATTTTATTAATCAATATTAATCATTAAATAAATCAATAGAGGGGCCAGAATAATGTTGGGGATCTGGAACACCTCTTTTCAGGGAATTCACTTTGAAAACACGTATACCTGGTTACTTTTGAACCTTTAATGCATATTCTTAAAGGATATGTTTCCCAGAGATAATATATATATATAAGATATAAGGTGGATTGGCAGGGCCTTGCAACAAAGCTTCCACCACAGAAAAAGCATTAAAAGACTCACTGGTATATTATTGAATTGTTTAGGTACCTTTTTGGGATGTGCACTGATGGGTTAAACCTATTACTGGGGTTAAGAAGGTTGTTCAGCAGTTTAAATTGAGAAAAAAGGGTTGTGGAATGGAGATTATTAATTAGACTAAAGCCATGAATCACGTAATTATCTCTTATAAGTATTTGATTAACTTGGCACCATTTCTGGATCTAAATATAACCAGGTCTCTGGGTATCACTATCCTCAAAACAGCTCTATATTTATAGCTTTTTGAGTCCCAATTCTGTCCTTCTGAGGGATACGGGAGCTTAAAGTGACAGTTACTAAGGCTAGAAAGGTAAACCGTGGTACTCTTTGACATGTTCTTGGTTCTGTAGCATGGATAACATCTAATTCCACAGTTTCTGGGAATTTTTCTAGCTTTTGATTCTCAGATAATCATCCATCAGTGTCATCCAGTTGAGGGTTGAGTTCATTATCCTCATCTCCTCCCTCAATGATATTAATGTTTCTTCTGGGCTGGGGACAGTCAGGTCTTACATGTCCAGTTTGGTTACAGTTCCAGCATACCTTTTCTTTTGTCTCAGAAGTCTTCTTGATTTCTAATTGGGGAGTGCTGGAGTCCTTAGTTTTTGGATTATACTCTTCTCTAACCTTGGGGGAAAGTTCCCTGAGTCTATTGGTCCTTTTGTCAAGACCATTCATGTCAATAGTTTCCTCCAAGATACCAATAAGGGTGGAGAGGTCAGCATCCATGGACATCCTACACCTTACACTTTGATTAAGGTGTCCAGGACATAGGCTGAGGATTCTTTCATTGACTTCCTCTTTATTGGCTTCAGGTTAGAAGCAATCTAACCTCTTCTTCTGTTCCAAACACCACTTGTGAGGTTTATCCTTAGCAGGGTCAAAAAGTGAGGTCTCAAAGGTTTTCATCATTTTTCTTTTCCATATCCTGGTACCAAATTGTTCTTTGATAAGGATTTTCCAAGAATCCCAAGCCTGAGGTCCTACTTCTCCTCTTTTGTTAATGAACCAATCCAAGGCTACTCCTTCAAACAGCCTGGGCAGTCTTACCACTGCTATAGTGTCTGGTAAATCATAGGAAGAAAGGGTGTAATCAATTAATTTAATGAAACTGATGTGCTTATATTCAACTTCACCTGAGAATTTGGGCCATTCAGCTACAGGAGGTAAGAGTTTCAGAGCTTGCTCCACTTCAGGAGTTGGACTGGGTTGGTAGGATTCATTCCTTATTGTTCCAAAATTAAGAGGAATGTTAGGAGCGTTACTTATCCCAGTAGGCTTTACCTCTTCCAAATGGATCCTAGGAGGAGCACTTTAATTGAATTTGAGGTCTCTTAAGTCATTCTTGATCATACCTAATTCAAGATCCAACTTGTTACTCAATAGGTCAATTTTATCAACTAGGTGAGCATAAGGGGTATCATTTTGTTTTTCACTTCTCCTTTGAGCTTCTCAAATGAAAAGAGGATCTCTTCTTGTCCAGAGGAGTAAGTGTTATTGATGTGCTTGATCAAGGATATTTTTTCTGCACTGATAATATCCTTTAACTTATTATTTTCTAACTAATTGATGTGCAATTGTTCAAGTATACTGACTCTGTTTGACTCAATGTTTTTTTTTAATACCTTAGTTTCAGACTCATTTGTTTTCGTATGGTCAGCTTGACCTTGGATCATTATGTTAGTATTCAGGAGGACTTTATCAACTTGTTTATGAATATTATCAAAGTTTCTGCTCAAGATTTTAAATTTGTAAAAGACATCATCAAAAAATTTGTTAAACAACGGTTTAATATCATCAGATCCTAGTTCTGATAGACTTTCTTACATTTCTGGGCTAGAGATATGATATTTTCCTCATCTTTTGGGTTTCTCATTCTTTGATGATGTGAAGACCTCAAATTTTTGGGGTTTTTTCCCTTTGATTTGGCTAATTGGTCCCAGGGGTTCCATTTCTCCACATATTTCTCCACTTCTGCCCTGGGGATTAATTTCTGCAGGGCTATTTGAGAGGACTTGGCCCCTGATATGGCCTTTCTCATAGCTTTTGAGTCCTCCTGTTTGTGGGCTAGCTTTTAAGCCTCCCAATGACTCACGTTTTCCTTCACCAACTCTTTGATTTTAGAATCTTTGACTAGGTCTGGAATGGGAGGCGTAGGAGGAGGGGTGACTGCGTGAGACAACTGTGGGGGAGAGGGACTCATCTCCAATGATTTTTTTGTCGAGTTGGAGGGCGCGAGTGCTGGCAGTTCTTGCAACACTCGTGTCGCGGGTTTGAGTCCCCTGATCATGCTTGCTACGGGCACTCGTACGGGCTCGCGTTCCTCCAGGAAGAGGTCCATAGGACGGGGCTTGTTCTGTCGCGCGGGTGTGGGATCTGTTTTGCGACATAAAGCAAAAAGAAGTAAGTTTTTGTTGAAAAAGACTTTTGAAAACGGTAAAAAAAAATAAAAAAATATTTTTTAATTTTTTTTAAATTAATTTAGGCTTACTTAAGCTTAAATTCAACGGTACCAAAGCTTGGCTGGGGTTAAAAGAGTCCTTGTGGGATAATCCAGGGGGATCTTTGTGGGTACCAATCAAGTCTTGGCTTAAATCCAAAGAACCGTGTTGGGAACTGTTTTCCAAGAGGTCCTGCTCAATAAAGTCTGCTAGAGAAAAGGTTCTTTCCACTAGTTTAAAGATGAAAATTAAAATTGATAAGTTTTTGGTTTTATTATAATTTTTATTAATTTTTTATCAAACTTGGGTTTTTTTTGAATTTTGTTATATATTTTTTTTTAAAAAAAAATAAAAAAATAGTTTAAGCTCACTTTCTTTATTCTTATTAAAGAAATAAAGTTGTCTCTGATATTTCTTTGAGGCCGTGTGATGCCTGAGTAAATAATTAAAATTAATAAGTCTTTCAAGCTCCAATTCTTTTTCCTTAATAGCTTGTTGCTTATAATGAAGTGATCTGCCTTGTTGTTGCGCAGGATTTATGATAACAGGCATGTTATTACGGAGTCTTTCTTCTTTTTGTTTTTTAAGAAGGTTCAAATAATAATTTATTAATTCTCCATTGGTTTTAAGGTCCACTGGAGAAACAATAATCAAAAGTGAGGATAATAAGTATTTTTACTTATTTTTACGTAGAATGTCTGGTCCAAAAATAAATTAATTAAAAAAAATGAATTATTCTGGGATATTTCACGGCCATACCCCCATTTTTCAGCTTCCTGGTACCAGGAACTTTGCCGTCCTTTAGCTACAGAAACTGATATTTGTGTTGGAATAAAAATTCCAAGAAAATTACAGTAAAATGCTTTAATAATTGTTTTAAAAGCAAGTGCAAAGTTTGGTTGGTTTGGTTGTATTAAATTTGTTTAAATATATTTTTAAGAGGGGCGAAAGTTCCTGCAAACTGGGGATCTTTATTGAATAACAACCTTTCTTCAAGGGGCTCTTTTTAATGGTGTGAATACCTTGGTATAATGAGGTCTTATACGATTGCTCACAAAGATTAACTCAAGGGGATGGGTGGACTGGCTGTCTTACAGCATTTATTCCTGGGTTTCAAGGAGGAGAAAACTTACTAGTTTAATTACTTACTCCAGGAGGCTTGCAGAGATTCACGGTATGAAAGGGTCTCAGGACAATTATTGGGGTTATTTGCTGATATTCTTCATGGAATCAATGTTGGGGTCAGAATTATTAAAAATACTATCAGACTATAGCCATATATCACTTTTTTATCTTGAATAAACACTTGATCACCAATGGCAAGGGGTCTGGATTGATACTTAAAAATTATTGTCTTTTAAATCACTTAAAAAGGGTTGTTTACATACCTTTTTGGGGTGATAAGACCTTTTCAGGGCACATAGAGAGGGTTGTGCTTGGATGCTGACCACGAAGGCTGGTCAGGGCCATTTTGGCACGTAGTTCTGGTGCTTTCAATCTTCTAGCCTTGTCTATTTCATATTTCATTGTGAAATAATTGTCAGAAGTGTTTAAGTGTTAATTTTCTTATAACTCAGACATATTTCCTCATTTTGTATTCAGTTTTTTTTGAGTAACATGGGCCGAAGTGGGTATTAGTAGATTCTAAGGCATCTTATGCACACTTTTGGAATTTTTAATAATTTTTGGCTTAACTCCTTGTTGTGTTTTGTGGTTCATAAAGATTTGGCAATCTCATTTACGTGAAAACCTTCATTATTGTTTCTCATAATTTATTTGCTTTATATTTTTATTTTCATAACTTTTATTCCATATTCTTAGGTTTCAGACATCTCTCTGTCCGGTAGTAAATTTTTTACATATGCATGATGTGTGCATGCAGGTTGTAGCCTGTTCCTGCGGTACTTGGCTGTCAGGCTTAGTGCAATTTCAGTTGAGCCCCCAGGCTTGACAGCTGCGTGCAGGAATCTGTTGCCTTCGGCCAGTCAGTCATTTTGCATGCAGGCCTTTTGACATGCGCCTACATATTGAGTGTCAGGCGTGTGTAGCCTTACTGTATGAATGCGGGGCTGCGCGCAGGAATTGTGACACAACACAAATCCGCCTATAATAAAATATACAAAACACCTCAATTCTGACTGAATTTTAGATGTGAAACCTATACATGGCATAATGTGTGAAATTTTAAGATGGCCAAAAGGTGCCATGGTGGTGTCGTGGTCTATTTTGTTTGATAATTATTTAAAACTGACCCCACCCTTGAAATCCAACTCCTTATATTTTTTACTTGCTGTCCTGCATATGCCCAACCACCTTAGCTTCCAACGCCCTCTCATCCAGTTTCAGCCTCTTTTCCAGAGGAAAATGCACATACGCCGTGTCACCAAAAACGCGAAGTCTGTCAAAGGAGGGGTCACATCCAAATACTACTTTGTAAGGGGAAAGGCCCCCATGCAAAATGACTGACTGGCCGAAGGCAACAGATTCCGGCACGCAGCTGTCAAGCCTGCGGGCGTCAACTGAAATTTCACTAAGCCTGACAGCCAAGTACCGCAGGAACAGAATAAAACCTGCATGCACACATCATGCATATGTAAAAAATTTACTACCGGACAGAGAGATGTCTGAAACCTAAGAATATGGAATAAAAAATATGAAAATAAAAATATAAAGCAAATAAATTATGAGAAACAATAATGAAGGTTGTCACGTAAATGAGATTGCCAAATCTTTATGAACCACAAAAAACAACAAGGAGTTAAGCCAAAAATTGTTAAAAATTCCCAATGTGTGCAGAAGATGCCTTAGAATCTACTAATACCCACTTTGGCCCATGTTACTCAAAAAAAACTGAATACAAAATGAGGAAATATGTCTGAGTTATAAGAAAATTAACACTTAAACACTTCTGACAATTATTTCACAATGAAATATGAAATAGACAAGGCTAGAAGATTGAAAGCACCAGAACTATGTGCCAAAATGGCCCTGACCAGCCTTAATCTGACACTACAACCCACATGGGAAAATTCTACATATTTAATAAATGTTCCCGTTGTTGATTTAAAAATTTGATTTCTTAGAACTGGAAACCAACATACTTCTAATAGAAAGTTGGAGACAAGCAAAAATCAAATCAGAAGAAGGAAGATAGAAGAATAAAGTAAATGAATAGATACCAACAGTTCAGACAATCTTCAGTTAAGGTAAGAAAGGGTAGGCGGTAGAAGAATGGTGGAGGCAAGGAGAGGAAAACAGATGATGACTAAAATATAGCTTGACTGTCAGATTCATTGGCCTTGGCAAGTAATGAGGATTCAGATCCTTACCAGGAACAGACTTGAGGATTTTAAGATTTGATTTGGGAGAGTAGTTTGAGCATTTAGGTTGAGTTGAGAAAAGAGGTATTTGGATTGCAGCACGTATTTGGATTGTGGAATTAGATCAGGTACAAAGAAACAGAAAAGAGAATAGAGAGAATATAAGGAAGGAAAGAGAAAGAAGCAAAGCAAAAAGGAAATTCCTGAGAAAAGAATCTCTCCTCCCAAGACCATTCAACTCCCCTTGATCTGAGAGTCATCTACCTCCTGCCACCCGGCCCCAATCCTCTCACCCTGGGGTAGGGCTAAGTCAACAGTGTCTTCATGGTGGGAGGATCAGAGTGCGCGCTTACACAAGAAATAGAGAGTTCAATAAAGGAAGATACTAATGGATTGACAATCCTAACACCCCACGTGACTGGTAAGGGTAGGAGCCAAAAGACTATCGGTTGGGAATAGTGAATACTTTTCCTTGTAGAAGCTCTAGAGAGCTGATAGACAAGGTTTTAGTAGGATAATCCCTGATCATAAGCTTACTGGAGATTAGGTTGAGAGTGAATTCCTGATCCAAAAAATCTTTGCGCAATCCCTTGGTCTTTTTATCTATGTGCCTTGATTTAGAGTGAGATCCAAATTTCTTGACCTTATCATCCAGGCCTTTGTTGTCAATGTACAGTGAGGTTTTAGGTTGTGATGGTTGAGAAATCTCACTAACAAGATGTTTGATCCATTTGAGTTCAAGATAACAGTCAAGTAAGGCATTCAATTCTGATTTTGTGGACAATTAAGTAATGTTTTGCTGACAAGTAGAGTTCCAAATGACTGGGCTTCCATAATGGAATATGATATATCCAGTTTGGAATTTGCAAAAGGATGGATCATCTCCCCAATTAGCATTGCTAAAACTCGAGAGAATGTCTTTTTCAGGATCATATTTGATAGAAGTCTTGAGTTGTCTTGAGATATTTCCATACCCTCTGAACCTCTCTCCAGTGAATCATACTGGGTTTGGCATTGAACCTATCCAGGCTAGAAACAGAGAAGGAGATGTTGGGTGGGGTTTATTGAGAGATATTATTGAGTAGTCCAATGGCCAACCTATAGTTAATTTTTAGTTGACAGAATTTTGCATGATCATTGTCTGTGGCATGTTTGAGGTTGAGATTTTGGATCAGGGGTGACTGTGTGTCTTTGCAGGAGGATAGACCAAGTTCCTCTAACCCTTGAGTGATATGGTTAGGCTGGCTTAAAATAATTTTGTCATCCTTGATCTCCAAGAGCATTCCAAGCATGACATTGGGAGGATGACAAGATGAATTCTTGAATCAAATCAGAAAATTAGATTCAAAGTCATTGGAGTTACCCACATGTATCAGATTTTCTACATGAAAGTAAAAAATCTCTTCAGTCTTGTGGTTGATATAGAGACATGGATTGCTGGTAGACTCTTGGTATCCTTGAGACTTGATCCACAAGGTCAAAATTTTTTACCAATTTTTAGGGGATTGTTTTAGACCGTAGAGTGTTTTTTTTTTTAATTTTAGATATGGAGAATTTCTATTTGATCCTTCTGGAGTTCTGATGATAACGGTTTCTTCAAGAGGGGCATGAAGAAAAGCACCTTTAACATCAAATTGAGTTAGGTTTTTTTTATTTTTTTCAAACTGTATAAGAGAGCCAATTGGAGAGACCCAATCTTTCCAGTTGGTGCCCAGGTTTTGTTATAGTCAACTCCTGGGACTTGATCAAAGCCTTGAACGCAGATTCAAGCTTTATATTTGACTGGCTCCCCATGGCAGTTCTCCTTCACTTTGAAAACCCACGTGGTATTTAGAATTTTATTTGGAGTTTCGTAGTAGTCTTCCCAAACTTCCTGGAGTTCTATAGAATCTAGCTCATCATCCGCGGCCTTTTTCCACTTGGTCCATTTGGGGAATTTGCATGCGGCCTTATAGGAAGGAGGTTCATAGTAATGGTGAAGGCTGTATTGTTGGGGCTTCTTAATTTCTTGTCTGGGCCTTTGAGATATAGATTGAGCTTGCGGTTCTGGAGGCATTGTTTGCAGAAGGTCAGAATCCAATGACTCTATGGAATAGGCTCCTTCATGGTCAGATTTGGACTCAGTAAGATTGTCATGTGATTCTTGGGTAGTTTCTTGCTTATCTGTCAAAGCAAAATCTGATTTGATTGATTCTGAGCTTCCTTGAGAAAAGAGATCAAGTCTGGGAGTTTCAAGGAGTGGAAATTTGGACAGATGGTTTTTGAGAAACAGACGTGTTTGGTCTCAATGACAGCACCAGAGGAGTTTAGGATGAGATAAGAATGAAAAGTGGGGTTGAACCCAACTAGAACTCCTTGTAACCCCTTTTCATCAAACTTTCTTCCTTTTTGTAGGCGGTTATAAAGATAAATAAGGGGTGATCCTACGTGTTTCAAATAATTAGCAGGGAGTTTTCTTTTTGAACATAAGTTCCCAGGGGGAACTGTCAATACCTTTTCTAGGGATTTGATTTAACATGAAGCAACAGCTTCTAATCACAACATGCCAAGAATTTTTAGGTAGACAAGAAGAAGAGAATGTTGCGCGTGCTGAATCTAAAATTGTTTGATTGGCCCGTTCTGCTTGACTGTTGTGTTGAGAGTGGTAGGGTTCTGATGTTAGCAGCTTAATTTGTTTCAATTTTGTGAATTCTTTCAACTTGTTGTTGGTAAATTCTGTTCCTTTGTCTGTGAAGATCTCCATTGGGTAATATTTTAATCTTTTAAACTCCGTTTTGAGAATACTGATAATTATATCCCGGGTTTTGTCTTTAGACAGGAGAGGAAAGGCGGCAAGGTAACCAGTGAAGTTATCCACAAGAGTAAGGATGTAGCAATTGCCCTCCTTTGAATGAGGGGTGATCTGTCCAATGTGGTTCCCAATCTGGGACACCTCTGGACCAGTACGTAAAAAGTAAAATTTTTATGAACTTTTCTATAGTCTCCATTTAGATCCAAAAAAAAAAGAAATTGATCCGGAATGATTCCCATATCCAGTTCCCAAAATTCCAGCTCTCACTCTCCTAGTCATCTAGGATCATCTCGTGGGTGCCTAGCGTATGTTCCTATGTTCAATTTGCCCTTGCTTTGTGCTGCTATCCACCTTTTTTTTTGGAAAATTCCCGGATGAAGACCGGCTTGGCTCTCTGGCTTCTATCCGGCACTGGCACCCCCAATTGGCATCCCTCAGTCCCCTCTTTTTTTTATTTTTTATTTTATTTTTTTTCCCAAAAGAGCTTGCAGTCATTGGTGATCATCCCCATCAATCCACTACCCAAGTTGATCACTCATCATTTCATCCCAACCACCACTAACTCCAAGCACCATCCAAAATCGTCACCAATATCGCTAATGATGTCAACAAACACCAAAATTGATAATCATCAACAGAAAATTGATTGCAACCAACTGGAGGATCCCAATTGAGACCCAAACCAAGAATACTTTCAAAGAAGCCTTGAATTAGTATTGGATTGATTGACCCTACCATCATCCTACCCTTCATCCAACAAATCACTCCCACCTACTCAGAGCTCATTCAAGGATCCTTTGATGATCAATTGAGTTCATCATTATTCACATCTCAAAATCAAAGAGAGCGTAGAAGCCCCAACAGTCTTACTAGATCAATGCTTGTCATCCCTTGGGACCCCATTCCCTCTCAACACCCTCCACAATTGATCATCCTCATCAACTTCAATGCACCCTATCCTCCAATCAAGCCATCCATTAAACCATCCCCCATTGAGCCCCCTTCTCAAGATCCACTTCAACCAATCTCGCACCCTCATCTTCTCTCCCCCATTGGTCAGCCAACCAACCAATCAATCATCCAATTATCTCCACCCAAGGCCTCCTCCTCCTCCAATCATCTCCCCGCTGCCACGCCACCTCTAACGTCTCCTCCAGCTGTCCCAATGAATCCACCCATCACTGCCCTTCTCCGCTCTTGCGCAATCATCCGCAGCCAGTGGTTGCCCAGGGCCGCCAGCCTTTCCCCGCAGCTCCTCACCTGCAACTCTCCTGCCCCTGTCCTTCATTGGCATAGACTGGCATCTTTCCATTTGCGCTCATCCATGGGTTTTCATTATTTCTATTTGTCTATGTTGTTGTTTTTATTCTTTTTTTTTCATCAGTTCTTTTGTTTTTCTCATGATCATCCAAAAAAAAAAAAAAAACTTGTTTCCGCTCTACTTGTAAATATCTCTTGTAAATAGTCTACTGACCTCTTGTCTATAAAAAAGGAGGTGCTCTCCCCTTCCTTTTTCAAAAATCCATGGGAGTGTGTGCACATGTCCTCGCCCATTATCATTGAAATCTTATCCTCATCCTCATCCTGGGTATATCTATGATTGCCCCGCAATCCATTGATCCTTAGTCTTTGCCCCTCTGCGGCCTGATCCTTATCAACTACCAATAGCCTTGCTGGTTGAAGAAAATTCTGTCTGTTGGAATTCTTGAGTGTGTTATACCACTCCTTGATCCCTTTCTCTGACCATACTGGTCTTGATCCCTCCTTGATCATTTTTCTGGATCCAATCACAATTGATTGAAGAGTTCTTATTAAGCTTAAGGCCTGGAGTGTTATACCTCCCTAATTTTTTTTTGAAGTTGCATTCTGCCAGCCTACTCTTGAGTTCCTTGAGAAGTGTTGAGGTTATCCTTGCTTCAGATCAGTTTACTGTTTGCTTTTAGAGCTTCTTAAACATAGTACTTTGTCTTGTACAGCCACCCTCAGTCATCTGGTTCCCTTCAGGCGCTTGATTGTGGAGAGTTGGGAAGTATCATTGAGAAACTGGAGGTTGGTTGGGTTTGAGTTGATCATTCCCAATCTTCTGCTGATGACCAGAGTTATTAGATTGTTGGCATTGTTTACATACAACAGCTTTGTTCTTTGAACTTTAAACAAACTTTAGCTTCTTTTTTCCAAGTTTTTCCCACATAATCTTGGCTCAGATAGTTCTGTTCCATTGCTACCAAACTCCTATCATCTTTATCCTTAACTACTTGATTCCTCATTTACCAGGTTCTGGACGTTGATCTTGGTTAAATTTAAATATTTTTGTAACACTCAGGAAAGCAGCCTAAACAGCACCTTTCCACTCCACGGAACTGCCATGGCCTAGCACCGTTTGGATTCTTACACTGATTAGATCAAAGTGAATTCTCTCAAGGGTTTTTGAGGCAGGCGTTGAGGTTTCTGAAAAAGGAGATCTGACAATTTTGCTCTTAACGCAGCTATTGCATTGGAAATTATTCATTTCTTTGTTCAAAAAGCCATCCTTCAGGATGTATTTGAGGGTTGATATCAAAGCATGTCCGTATATCTTATGGAGGTTTGACAGGGAATGAGTTTCAACAAATGGAGGACTTATAGGCTGATTATTGAGATTAACCAACAGATTGTTACCAGAAATTTGAGGTTTCTCAATCAAAAAAATGTTGTCTCGGATTAACCCCTTCAGAACAATTTTTCTGCCTTGGGTGATTGAGAAGCAGTCCTTTTCTTGATTGATATTACATTCCATCTTTTCTGGAAGTCCTGGACTAATTAGATTCACAACTATTTCTGGCACGTACATACATTCTTTGAGTGTTATGATGGATTTGTTCCACTCAAGTCTGACCGTGCCAGTCCCTTGTATTTTGAGGCTGGCTTTGAGTTTTCCTGTCTTGATTTCCTCTGGCTCATCCTGCATGTTAATAGAAGAGAAGTATTTCAGGTTGTTGAATATGTGAATGTTGGCGCCGGAGTCCAAAAAGAGATTTGGAGTGTTATCCGAATTGATTCAGAGTGTAAGTAGGGCATGATAGTGGATAGTAGGATTTTTCTTGGTTCTGTTTTTCAACTCATTTTGCTGTTTGACCCACCATCCAGGTGCTATTTGAGGGTGTAGATGGAATCAAGAAGATTCAGGCTGTGGTGCATTTGGATCATGAAAGCTTTCTTTACATCAGATTTGGACCTTTTTTTCCTCTTGTTCTGATCTGCTCTTTGTTGTCACTAGTGAGACATTGGGAGTGACTTTGCCTAATTTTAGCTGTGCCTTCCATTCATTATTGTATTGAGTCAGGTTTTCAAAAACTACTTGACCGTCAGAGATTTTTCTGCATGCATAATTTGTTGTTTGAGATTCTCCAGAATGGGAGGAAACTTGAACAATACAAGATACGCCAATATATCTGGTGGTAACTCAATTCCAACATTGGCCATACGAGTAAGCGGCATTCTGATGTTATTTATTTTTAAGAGATTAATTTGAGATTGAAAACAAACCAACGTGCTAGTTCATGGGAAAAAAATGAATGAGTAAGAATGGAAAGAGACAAGAGGTGCTGGAGAACAAGAATGAAACCAACAGATCTTCAAGACAGCTTCACGTCAATGATTGGGGCAGTGAATCAAGCATCGGTTGAGTCGCAGAGGATTGATGAGCTGAGATGGGTGGTTGATAATGATTCAAGGAGTTAGACCTTAGGAGCTTGAGAGCACGAATGGAGTGGCTCTTACCAGTTACCAGATGGATGAGGTCGAGTGCCGGATGGTGTGTGCTTGGAGGATTGTGGTTGATTTGAACAGCTGCCGGATGATTGATAGGAGGTTGAAGGAGATAAGGAAAGAGGTAACAGGACAGAACAGAATACGGAGAACAACAAATAAAGAGATGAGAATGAGACTGCTGAGAGAGGAGACAACCACAATCCGAAGCATCCGAGAGTAGGAGATCCAGAGAAGAACGGTCAGGTAGCTCCCCCCCTTCCCCGGGGGGGAATTTATGATCTTGCCGCGGAGCAACTGGAGTGGTGCGCACAGTCTGCTTGGCGGCAGTAGGATGAGAGTGAGTGAGGGAAGACCCAGAAGTCAACACCCCCCATAACTGGAAAGAGTCAGTGTGATCAGCAGGTAGGGAGTGCAAAGGAGGGCTGGATCAGGTGGACTAGCTTGGCCAGGATGACTTTGGGGACCGCCTTGGTGAGCGGGTCGGCCAACATTTGATTGGAGGGTGTGAGTTGAACAGAGAGATTACCTATCTGAAGTTCCTCTCTGAGACCTTTAGTCTTGAGGTCAATGTGATGAGTTTTGGCATTTGAACCAAACCTCTTCAGTTTATCTTTGAGCCCCTTGTTGTCAATGAGGTGGAGTGAACTGGGAATGTTGATCAAGAAGACCTTGCCAATCAGATTCCGCAACCATTTTCCTTCAAGAAATGAGTCAAGAAGTGCCTTGAGTTCGGCTTCAGTGGTGGAGTAGACAATGTTTCTTTGTTTGAAGCTCTCCAAAGAGATGAGGTACCCAAAGGACAACCCAAGATAGCCAGTTTGAGACTTGCGGGTTGCTGGATCTTTGGCCCAAGAGGCGTCGCTGTAAAAGACAATGGGGTCAGCCTTGTTGTTGTACTTGATTGTCAGTTTCAGATCTCTTGTGGCCTTCAGGTATTGCCAAGTCCGCTTGAGTTCTCTCCAGTGGGTGAGGCCAGGTTTATTCTGGAAGCCGGCTAGGCTAGATACAGCAAGACTGAGGTCGGGTCTGGTCCTGCAGGCGATGTAGTTGAGAAGACCTATCCCCGACCAATAGTTGATGTTGAGCTCTTTGAAGGCCTCCAAATCTTCATCTGTTGCCGCGCTGAGTTGAAGGTGAGGTGTGAGCGGAGTAGAAACAGGTCTGAAATCCTGGAGTCCAAGTTCTTTGAGTCCATGGTCAATGTGTTTGGGTTGACTGAGTAAGATAGAGTCTCCGGACCTTTCAAAATTCATCCCCAGAATAGTGTCTGGATCATGGCATTGAGAATTTTCAAATCTTGAGTTGAATTTATCTTCAAAACCGTTCCCGTCCCCAACAAGGATGAGGTCATCTACGTGAAAGAAGATGAAAGAGTCCCCGTCCTAAGATTTGTAGAGGCAGGGATCACTGTCGGACTTGATAAACCCAATGGATCTGATCCATTCAGCAAGAGTGTCATACCAGTTCTTAGGGGATTGTTTCAATCCGTAGAGACTTTTCGTAAGTTTGAGATATTTAGAAGGTCGATCACAGCCATCTGGAGTCTTGATGAATACATCCTTGTTGATGGGAGCATGGAGGAAGGCAGATTTGACGTCAAACGGCCTGATCAAGAGATTGCGTTTGAGACTGAGTTGTAGGATTGCGCGTAGAGAGTAGATTTTTCCCGTTGGAGCAAAGGTTTCCTCGTAATCAAGGCCGTAGATCTGGTTGAATCCACAAACGCATATCCTGGCCTTGTGGATAAGTGTGTCGTCATGGCAGTTATCTTTGATTTTGAACACCCACGTAGTTTCAAGCGGGTTTACCGGATCTGGCCCGTTGTATTCTTCCCAAACGCCCAGGTCTTTGCATTGTTTCAGTTCCTTCCTGATGGCTTCTCTCCATTTCTCAGCCTCCTCACACGACATAGCCTTCACATATTTTTTTGGCTCATAGTAGTGGTGAAAGCCGTACCTTTGGGGCGGCCTTAGGGTAGATCTGTCTCTCAACGTCTGTCTAGGAAGGCTGGTGTCGGGAGTATGAGTCAAGGTAGATTGGTCACCGAGGGAGTTTGAGGTGATTACCGTCTCTTGAGGTGGTAGGTTGTCTTCGGAAGAGTTTTGAGTTATATTGTCTGAGGTTTAGTCCTCTGAGGCGAGAGAGTCCAGAGACCTATTTCAATAATGTTCAGTATTTCTGATTCTATCAGGCTGGCAATCAGAATTTGTCTCATTGGGCTCAGGTAGACTGTAGGTTGAGTCCTCAATCAAGAAGTCGCAATTAGATGAGTCATTACCTTCCAGGTTTTCAATTGACTTGAGATCAAATCTTACGTTTTTTGATGATAAGATACTCCCATCGGGTTTGAGAATTTGATATGATCTGAAGTCAGGGTTGTAGCCAATCAGATTCTCCTCCAGTCCCTTTGGATGAAAATTCTTTCCTTTGACCCTACATTGATTGAGGTAGACAACCAACGTTCCAAGTGGTTTGAAGTAGGAGAGCGGAAGGGAGCTCTTGTGCATTTGCTCCCAAGGAGAGCAGAAGTCTCCCTTTCTTGGTATTTGATTGAGACTGAGGCAGCACGCATTCAGGATTTCGGGCCAGAGTCGGACCGGTAGTTTGGACCAGCTGATGGTGCACCGTACGCTTTTGACGATTGTCCTGTTAGCCCTTTCCGCTCTGCCATTGTGTTTGGGATGATGTGGTTCGGAAATCAGTTTTCTGATTGCATTATCCTTGCAGAATTGAACTAACCTCTGGTTTGTGAATTCTGTTCCTCCTTCAGAGCACAGTTCGCAGGGAAGGTAACCCAGTTTTGACTTTTGTCGCTCCAACACGGCGATGAGGACTTCAGGAGTTTGATCCTTGCTTTGAAGAGGAATCCCACTCAGGTATCCGGTGAAATTGTCCACCACCGTGAGGATGTACCTCTCCTGTCTGGGAGATGGGGGCTTGAGAGGACCAATTAGGTCCAGGTGGATTCGCTCGAAAGGTCTGGAGGCGCTGGTTGAATGTAGTTTGAAAGGGGCCTTGGTGATTTTCCCAAGAGTGCAGTCCTTACAGTAGAATCAGTCAAGATCATCTTTTCTGAGCTTGACGTCTTTGATCTCGCGAAGTTGACTAGTTGAGGCATGACCAAGAGCAAGATGGAGCTCTTTCAGGTTCACGCCGGGGCTGTTGTTCACGGACAGGAGGCAGTGGTTCTGGCCAATTTGTTTTGGGTTTTGAACCAAGAAGAGATTGTCAATGATTAGTCCTCAAAGGATGAGGGAGTCCCTGTGAGAGATCTGAAAGTGACCCTTCTCTGAAGTCATGTGACACCCTTTGCCTATGAGAATACCAGGACTGATGAGGTTGAAAACTATTTCCGGGACGTAGAGACAGTGGTTAAGGAAAACCGTGTGGTTTTTCCACGAAAGTTTGACTGTGCCAGTTCCTTCGATAGGCAAGTTGGCTTGGTTCTTGCCTGTAGAAATACTCTCTCCAATACACTTGTTGAGAGTGAGGAAGAATTTTTTGTCGTTGAAGATGTGGGCGGAGGCTCCTCTATCAACAAGGATATCCTTACTGGATAGAGCCTTGGATTCAATCCATTTTGAGAGGAAGGCGTGGTAGTTGGCCATCTCATTCTTTGGCTTCTGTTTCTCCTTCCATTTGGCTTGGTTTTCTCTCCACCAATTGGGGGCCTTGTCTGGGTGAAGGTGGAAACATTCTCTCTCTGAGTGGTTTTTGTCTTGTTTGGGGTTGTGATAGCCTTCGACGCACCGACTAGTTTGTTGATTCTTGAATTTAGTCTTGTTCGTGATTAACGCTGAATCGGTGAAGGAAACAGATTTATTGGAATTCTTGGCTTTGATTTCATTGTTGAACTGAGTGAGATGGTTGCACACAAAATCTACGTGGATAGTCTTGTCGGAATGCATGAGTTGCCGCTTAAGATCTTGAAGCAAAGAAGGGAATTTGAAGAGTATTAAATAAGCAAGGATATCTTGCGGTAGATCTATTCCAATATCAACCATCTTTTTGATCGTGGTTCTGACGTCAGTGATGAATCCGGCAATGTTATCTTCTTGGAAAGTGATGTGGAGGAAATCATTGAAAATGCATGCTCTGTTGGAGGCTTTTGGAGGAGGAGTATCTCTCTTTGATGGACGCCCAAATCGATTTGCCTGAATTCACATTTGCTGCGCTGATGATGTTGTTGTGGGTGATTGAGTCGACCTTCAAGATGAGGAGGGAGTTGGATCTCGTCGTTGTCTTGGGATGAGAGAGCCGTTGATTTGGATTCCAAGGCATGGAGGACTCCTTGTAGCTTGAGAAAAGAGTTCATCTTGTCCTTCCAGATACTGTAATTGTCCCTCAGAGAGTAAGGGAATAGTTTCCAAGGCTGTCTTGAGCATGGCTTGTCTGAATCCATTGTTTTTGTTTCGGGGCAGGGAGGTTGAGGCCATGGATCACGCTGGTTTCTTCAGTTGGTGGGGCTTTCAGCTTTTAACCGTCTTAAGAGATGAATTTGAGATTGAAAACAAACCAATGTGCTAGTTCATGGGAAAAAAAATGAATGAGTAAGAATGGAAAGAGACAAGAGGTGCTGGAGAACAAGAATGAAACCAACAGATCTTCAAGACAGCTTCACGCCAATGATCGGGGCAGTGAATCAAGCATTGGTTGAGTTGCAGAGGATTGATGAGCTGAGATGGGTGGTTGATAATGATTCAAGGAGTTAGACCTTAGGAGCTTGAGAGCACGAATGGAGTGGCTCTTACCAGTTTCCAGATGGATGAGGTCGAGTGCCTGATGGTGTGTGGTTGGAGGATCGTGGTCAAGTTGAACAGCTGACGGATGATTGATAGGAGGTTGAAGATGTTGAGGAGATAAGGGAAAGAGGTAACAGGACAGAACAGAATAAGGAGAACAACAAATAAAGAGATGAGAATGAGACTGCTGAGAGAGGAGACAACCACGATCCAAAGCATCCAAGAGTAGGATATCTAGAGAAGGACCGGTCAGGTAGCTCCCCCCACTACCCCGGGGGGGAATTTTTGATCTTGCCGCGGAGCAACTGGAGTGGTGCGCACAGTCTGCTTGGCGGCAGTAGGATGAGAGTGAGTGAGGGAAGACCCAGAAGTCAACATTTATAAAGCCTTCTATTGCCTTTTTGTTGAAAGGGGCATGAAGAAATTGATTGAATACGCAATCTACTGTTGGCGGTTTATGAGAGGCAAATCAACGATTGATCTCTGCGCAGAGTAACTTGGAGCATGAGACATTTCTAGCATTAACCAAATTGGCATGAGTGATACTGTCTAGTTTTGATAGTATGATGGCTTGTATTTTGCAATCTTGTTTTACAGATAGATTTCCTAAATTTCTGGTTATAGCATCTTTGATGTCCTTAAGATTGAATAGCATCAACATCTTATCTTGCCAAATTGAATAGTTATTGTAATTAAGAGAGGGAATGGCATTGAACAAAGCTTTAAGTGCAACTTGGTGAAAGTAATCATTGGATCCTGTTGGTTTGTTCATTGTTGGCTAGATGTGGGCGTACTCTTTGGCTTTTAACTGTGTTGATTTAAAAATGTAATTTCTTAGAACTGGAAACCAAAAGACTTCAAATATAAAGTTAGAGACAAGCAAAAATCAAATCAGAAGAAGGAAGATAGAACAATAAAGCAAATTAATAGATACCAATAGTTCAGAAGATCTTCAGTTAAGGTAAGAAAGGGTAGATGGCAGAAGAATGGTGGAGGAAAGGAGAGGCCAGACAGATGATGACTACAATATAGCTAGACTTTCAGAATCATTGGCATTGGCAAGTAATGACAATTTGGATCCTTACCAGTCAAAGACTTGACGATTGTAAGATTTGATTTGGGAGATTATTTTGAGAATTCAGGTTGAGTTGCGGATTCACCTATTTGGATTGCGGCACGTATTTGGTTTGTGGAATTATATCAGGTACAAATAAACAGAAAAGAGAATAGAGAGAATATAAGGAAGGAAAGAGAAAGAAGCAAAGCAAAAAGGAAATTCCTGAGAAAAGAATCTCTCCTCCCAAGACCATTCAACTACCCTTGATCTGAGAGTCATCTACCTCCCTCCACCAGGCCCCAATCCTCTCACCCCAGCGTAGGGCTAAGTTGAAAGTGTATTCATGGTGGGAGGATCAGAGTGCGCGCTTACACAAGACATAGAGAGTTCAATAAAGGAAGATACTAAGTTATTGCCGATCTGAACACCCGTGGATAGTAAATAATCTAAAAGTAAATAAAATTATATAAAAATACTTGAATAACCCTTATATGTATTTTTTTAAATATAATTCAAAGTACCAAGAATGTCAAAAATAAGACAATGACAAATTCTAAAAATATATTAAAATACTTTAATATACTACTATGAGAATTTCTAGACATGAAAATTTTTGTGACATACTAAAAAAAACTAATAATGTAAAAATATTACATGAATACCCATGACTTATATTATTAAGTAATTATTTTAGTAAATCAACTGAAATTTGACAATAAGGAATAAAATCATTATCATGACTTTACTCCAATTATTTAATACATAATGAGAGCTCACCCCACATCAAAATTTCCGCAGTAATTTCTATCAAAATAATTTTTAAATTACTGGGAACATTTACTAAGGATAATTAATTAAACAATACATAAACAGGACAGATTAGTGTTATTTACATATTGTAATATCAATTATAAAGTAAAATAATTCCCATAACCTGAGGAATTAGATGTTACCCGTGCTACAGCACCAAGAACACGTGGCGGGCTACCCGCTGGGTTACCCTGCTAGCA
>JAOOQA010000021.1:452500-621328 GCA_025617555.3 Puccinia polysora | reverse complement strand
AACCTTTTAACCCCTGTATACAGGTTTAACCATCAGTGCATGTCCAAAATAGATACCCAAAGGATTTAATAATATACCAGTGAGTTTTACTATCCTCCTCTGTTGTGGCAGCTTGGTTACAAAGTCCTGCCACTTCAGCGTTTATTTTATATAAATATTATCTTTGGGCAAAATATCCTTTGAACTAAAGAGCCCAAGTAACCAGGACTACATGTTTTCATACTGAAATCCTGAAGAGAAGTCTTACAGATCCGCAATATAATTGTGGCCCCTCTATAAAAATATGTAATCATCAATTTATATTTAATGATTTAGCGCAATAAACCATAACCAAACCAATTAACCTTGCAATAAGCTATATCCAAGTATTTTATGTATTTTTTCTGCATTTATTAAATAATATATTTATTATTTATTCTAACACCTCTTGTAGCTAAAGGATAGCAAGGGTCTTGGCATCCAGGAGGCTGACACTTGCTATGCAACAGGATTGTATAGAGACAGACCTATAGGGTTATTACTGGATAGTGAGCTTTCTGCTCATGTGTCTGTGCTGAATTCTTAAACAAATGGGATCTCAATTGGAAAGAACACCTTCTGCCTATCCCAATAGCCAAGTTTAGCTCTTCAAACTCTACCATGAATGCTAATGGAGTATGGACTGCTCCTATAATTATACCCCATGTTAAAGGATCTTTGAGAATACAAGTGGAATTTTTGGTATTGCTCAAGGGATTATGTGACTACCTGATCATACGTAATGATGCTTTATGTCTATATGGTATAGATGTGTTCCAGAGCAAAGGGAGATACTTTACAGTCGGTGGTAATTGGGACAAGAAGTTTAAGATATGCACCATCCAATCTTAATTCCCCTTTTCCACTTATCAAAAGCATTAAGAAGACTTTAATCAGGAATACTTCTCTCAAGCAGCTCAGAATATGAAACTTTCTGAGGAACAGAAGAAAGATATATTGACAGTCTTCTTTGAGAACCAAAATGCTTTTTGTACTAAGATCATCCCATTGGTGATATTAAAGGACATGATATGGTATTAAAATTGACCATTAAGCCTCCTTAACCTCAAACCTTAAGAAGACCAGCCTATCCCTCTAGTCCTAAGTCTAGAATAGCTCTTGAGGAACATATCCAAGAACTGATAGACTTACAAGTATTAAGGAAAGTAGGGCACAATGAGCAGGTAGATGTGACCACACCTGTAATCATTTCTTGGCATAATGAAAAATCAAGAATGGTAGGAGAATTCAGAATGGTCAGTAATTATACTCAGGCATATTATTATCCTATACCCCAGATTGATCATGCTCTGAATAACTTGTCCAAGGCCAAATATATCACTACTATGGATATGCTTAAAGACTTCCACCAGATACCTATAAGCACTGAAAGCAGGAAGTTTATGAGAATAATCTGTCATTTTGGAAAAATGAATATCTTAGGATTCCCTTTTGTATAAAGAATGCCCCATCACACTTCCACAGAACAATGGATACATTTCTAGTTACATACATCAGACAAAGATGGATGATGGTATATATACATGATTTTATCATATACTCTGATGATTGGGATACTCATATCAACCAAGTAATATTGGTAGTACAAAATATCTTAGGAGCAGGATTATAGGTATCCATGAAGAAATCCAACTTTGGCTGCGGAGAATTGAAAGCCCTAGGACATATAGTCTCTGGTCTGACTCTAGCTGCTGATCAAAATAAGATAGCTGCCGTCATGAATAAACCCATGCCTCAAAACAAAACAGAGTTACTGTCTTTCATTAGTTTTTGCAGTTACTACAGACAATACATACCAAAGTTTTATTTGCTTAATAAGAGTCTGTATGAAGTATGCAACAACAACACTCTATTTGAAATGACACATGAGAGATTGAAAAAATATGAGGAACTAAAAATAGCTATGACCTCTACTCCTTTACTAATCTAACCATATTACTCCAAGCAGTTTAAACTGTAAATTGACGCCTGTATGGGAGGGTTAGGAGCTGCTCTACATCAAAAAAGGATAGAAGAAGACAGACCAGTAGAGAAACCAGTACTCTTCATATCTAGACAGATCAAAGATAAGAAAAGAAATATGGAGCCAGTCAGTTGGAATGTTTTGCTCTAGTATGGGCTTTAAAAAAGCTGCACTATTACTTAGAAGGCACCACTTTCAAAGTGATCATGGAATGTAATGCTGTAAGAACTCTTATGAACATGAAAACCCCCAGGAGACATATGCTCAGGTGGTAAATTGCTATACAACAGTATAGAGGTCAGATGACTATAGTGCATAAAGCTGGAGCTAAACATCAGAATGCTGATAGTCTAAGTAGGAATGCTTTGCATAATGACTCTAAAAATCCAGCATATGACCCTGAAGATCAAAATATCTTTCCTATCTTGAACATCAATCTTTTTGCATTAAATGCTCCAATAATAGGGATCCACTTATGTGAATTAGATACTTCTTTCTTCAACCTAGTGAGGGACAGCTACTCCCCTGGAGGCAAGCTGCTGATTACCATCATGGAATTTGAATCCACAGAAGCAGCTCTGATAAATAGTTTACCTGCTTCATTACTACAAACCTATAAAGCAGGAAGGTTTACCTTTTGGGATAGTCTTGTTTAATACAGACACAAACATTCCAGTGTATTACTACTAAGCAACAAAGAACATATAAAACATATACTCCAGGAATTCCATGAAAACTTTTCATCAGGGCATCTAATCACAGAAAGAACCTTGGAGAAAGTAAAACAAACTGCTTAGTGGATAGACTGGGAAGAAATCACTATTAAGTATGTTACTAGCTTTGAGACCTGAGAAAAATTTAATAAAACTTACAGAAAAAGGTTTGGACTCCTACAGAAGATCTCTGAACCTAAAACCAGATGGGAAATAATCAATATGGATTTTTTCACTGGCCTTCCCCCTGGAGGTACTCATTCATATAACTCTGTCCTGGTTATAGTTGACAAATGCTCTAAGAAGGCAAAATTCTTACCTAACAACAAAGAAGATAGTGCTATGGATGTAGCTCTACTCTTTTGGAACAGGATCATAGCTGATGTTGATATACCCCAGATTATAATTAGTGACAGAGACCCCAAATTCACCTCTGAGTTTTGGAGGAGTCTACATGATATACTGGGCACTACTCTAGCATTTTCTACAGCATACCATCCCCAAACTGACAGATAAGCTGAAAGAATGATACAGACCCTAGCAGATATGTTAAGGAGGTTCTGTAGCTTTGGTCTAGAATACAAAAACTCAGATTTTTATTGCCATGATTGGTTAAGCTAACTCTTAGCCCTGGAGAGGGCTTATAATAGCAGTAAACACTCTACTACCAAAGAAGCCCCTTACATACTAGAAAGAGAATGGATTCCAAAACTCCCTAGGAGCAACTTAAACTATAACTTAGCCACTATTCATCCAACATCTCTTGAATTTAAAAAGATGATAGATCTGGCAAATAATCGTGCTCAAAAGTGTGTAGAAGAAGCATTAGAATAGAGGGGAAAATTATTGAGCAGATGGTGTCTGCTAGCTTGTGTGTACTCTTGACTTAATCAATTAATAAGATTACACATAACATGTCACAAGAGGAAAAAGTCACCCACTCAACAGAACTTGATGTAGACAACCCACAATTACCCAAATACCAGGCAAGGGAGCATGCAGATCATGCGCAAGTGGCATTCAGCCAGCAAAGAAAGCAACAAGCAATGAAAAGCAAAGCAAAAGCCAACCCAGGGACCAGTAAAGAACTAGCCGTGCTAATAGATGAGAATGCTCTACAGATAGAAGCAAAAGTGAAGGCTGTAATTAGCTTAAATGTACATAAGAGAAAAGCACGCGCAGCGGACTTAGGAGCAAGAAAGAGACGCCAAGTTACTCTTGGAAAGCACCAGCTTAAGAGAGTTAAATGCATGGAGAAAGCAAGCTTTCTCCAGTGCTTTAATTGAAGAGGAGGACCATGGGGATTAGTTCACACCCACCAATAAGTAGCTAGAGTATAAATAGACATGCATCTAGTGTTCATCTTGGGTTGTTGTTTTGCACTCTATTATTCATTATTATCATCTATTATCATATTTGTATGTACAAAACATCATCATAACATTTTTCTGGTAGCCTAGCTCAACAGACCAAGTAATCAAAGCAATTAAAAAATTCATAGCGTAAATCTTTCACATTATCAGTACCAATACCAGGCTAACAGCAAAACAGAATTCTAACAGCCTTATTATCAATACATACTCACAACCAACTCAAACTACAATCCCGCTTTAAATTTCCTTAAAATGGACGTTACCACTGAAACCAAGAGATATCTCCTTAACAACAAAAACTGTGCAACATGGGAAACCATGATGCCCGCGGAGATGTATAGCTTGGGATGCTTACCATTAATGAAGAGGGAAGCCATCAAGAACTAAAATATGAAGTTATATGTTCTTATTATGAAGCACTTGGACAAAGAACATATCTCCATTGTCAACAGCAAACTAGGTCCCAATAAAGAAGGCAAAGGAAGTAAATCTGTGGGACCTATTCAAAGAGAAGTAGGCCGGTAGCAACGCTCATCAACAAATGTTGGCACTCAGAGAATTCATCAACCTTGAGTTCAAAGAAACCAAGGATTTTGTCAAAGCAATCCGTAACGGGATCAGCTCCATCCGGATGTCAGAAATAGACATCAAGGAACAAGTAATTGCGTTACTAATTTTAAAGAAGCTACCAAGGGAGTTTGAATTGTTAGTCCGAATTATTATCCAAGGAAAAGAAGCATTAAAGGTGGAGGACGTTATTCACAATATCAAGCGAGATTACTTACAGTTCAAGTTAAAGAAGGCAGACAAAGTAGCGATGAACGTCAATCAGACTCAAGCCAAGCGGACCGGGAAGTGTTACAACTGTGATATGGTTGGACACTTGGCAAAGGAGTGCCGCAAACCCTGGACCAACTACAAGTACGCACCACCTAGAGCAAACGTGGGAGAAACCAAACCTATTAGCATATCCTTTCTCGCAAGGTTGGTACCAATAGAAGAGGAGGAAGGCAAAATTACCTTCTATGATCAGATGGAGATGGAGTTAGAGCCTTTTGGTGATCGTGGCAGACCAGCTGAAGAAGAGCAACAAGTCGCAATTGCAGGTATTGTTAGTGCTCACCAAGCAACTCTACCAAATGAAGCTAACATCATTGACTCCGGGGCCTCAGATCACATGTTCAATGCTCAAAGCAATTTCATAAACTTTCAAGAGCATCAGGGAAAAGTGGATATTGGGGAAGTTGGCAGAAGCGTGGATATAGAAGGGAAAGGGGAAATTGTACTTACTACTGACAATAACACCATTACTTTGAGGAATGAATAATATGTTCCTGCTTTGCTGTATTGTTTGATCTCATGGACCGCTTTATGGAACAACGGTGCACAAATAATAAAAACGGAAGGAAACACTTTTGAGGTCAGAGTAGACAATAGATGAGTGCTTGGCGGAGAAATTAGAAACAGGCTGCCATTCCCAAAATTAGAGAGAAAGAGAAACAAGTGTCAACTCAATGTGGAGGAGCATTGTAGGATGGGTCATCCCAGTGGACACCAGGACTGCGAGGCCTGCAGACTAGGAAAGCAGACTTGACAGTTGTTTTAAAAACATTGCAAAAGAGCCAGTACCCCAGGCAAGGAACTTTTGGCAGACCTGGTAGGACCAATAAAGCTGACGTCTCTTGGAGGATCATGATACTTCCTAACAGGTGTTGATACCGCTAGCCGTAATGCATGGGTAAGAATCCTCAAGGTAAAAAGCCAGGCTGAAGAATTACGGGCCGTAGTAAACCAGATTGAGAATTGAATTGGGAAGAAGGTGAAAAGGATCATAACCGATGGGGGGGAAATTTGTGAACCAAGACATGAAGAAATGGCTCAACAAAAAGGGGATCAGGCACCTCATAACCACCAGAAATTCACCTCAGCACAATGGCACAGCGGAGCAAATGAACCGTACCATTATAGAAAAAGCTTGGACCATTAGTATAGATTTGAAACTCCCCAAATTTCTGTGGGAAGAGTTGGTGTCATCAGCCGTATTCTTATATAACCAAAATCAAAAAACTAACCCATACCTACTTATGTGGGGAATGGAACCTAAGTTATCCAATATTTGACCAATAGGATCCCAGTTGTTTTATAACATCCACCACTACGAGAAAATCGGGAAGTTAGATTCAAGGTGCAAGAAAGGCATACTTGTTGGATTTGACAAAGAGATGAAATTGTATTGTTTTTAGGACACTGAATGCGGTAGAATCGTTAGATCAAGAGATGTAGTATATGACACCAGAAGTGCCCATATGGGAGAAATTTGTACAGACAAGTTGGAGGCTGACAATACCCAACCAGCAGGAGGAGATACCGCCAAGGCACAAGAACCAGATAACCAGGTGACTATAAATGAAGGGGGTGCAGATCCAGAAGTAATCATTGATAGTCAACCTGTAGTTATCATTAATAATCAACCTGTAGAAACCAATACGCAAGTCATTAATAGAAATCAACCTTTCAAAACTCAGACACAAGAAAAAAGAACCCAAGAAAGCGCAAGGGTAAAGAAACCAATAAAAAAGGTATGGGAATTGGACAACATACTCGACAGTCAAACAGGCGATCATAAAATATAACCAAGACAACATTCACTTCAAAGCTATGGCCCTGAAGACCTTTGTGAAAGAGAACGCAGTTGTACCTAACAGTTTTAAAACAGCAAAAAATTCCACCGAATGCCCATTGTGGCAAAAAGCTATATTTGCTGAGCTAGATTCAATAATCAAAAATGGCCTATTTGAGAATGTGCCGAAAGAAAACTGCAATAAGAGTAAAACACTAATCAATACCTGATGGGTCCTAAACAAAAAGTTTGACACGGAAGGCAAACTCAAAAGATATAAGGCTCAATGTGTTGCACAAGGATTTAAGCAAAAGGAGGGAATAGATTATGTGGAAACCTTCTCACCTACGGAACAATTGAGTACCATGCGGTACATAATTCACGAAGCAACTCAAGGGAATATAAGACCTCGTCAAGCTGATTTTTTAACTGCATATCTAAATCAAAATTGGAAGACAAAGAAGCAGTATACATCAGCTTACCTGAAGGCTTTGTGGAATGGCTAAAAGAAATCAAACAAGAGACGTAAACCAAAGAATTAGCCAGGGAAGTTATCAAAGAACCAGAAGGCTTTGTTATAAAGCTCAAGAAAACGCTCTATGGTTTGAAACAAGCTGGCCGGGGATGGTATACGACGATGACTGACTGGTTCATACAAAACGGATACCAAATTAGCAAGGCAGATCCATGCCTGCTAATCTCAAATCAGGGCAATATCGCGTTTGCCTGGGTGGACAACCTAATATTAATAGGAGAAAGAACAGATGAAATGATAAGCAAACTGGGGAAGGATTTCAAGATAAAAGACTTAGGTATTGCGCAGCATATCCTAGGAATGAAGATCAAGTACCTTGCCGACGGGAAAATGTTCATAAATCAAACACATTACATCAGGGATCTGGTCAGCAAATATGGGTTAGAAGATGGGAAGACCGTTGGGACACCTATGCAATCCAATATAAAGTTACTAACATCGACAGAAGAAGAAAGCAATCTGTTTAAAGGAAAATGACTCAACTATAGATCAGCCATAGGATCACTAAATTACTTATCCCAGTGCACCAGACCCGACATAACTTACGCATTGGGAAAATTATCACAATTTTTAGAGAATCGAAGCGATATTCATTGGAGCGCATTTAAGAGGGTTCTCCGGTACTTGAAAGGCACACAAGACTGGGGGATTCTGTATCAACCCAACAAACGTCACAAGATAATAGGGTACACCAATTTTAGCTGGGCTGAGGATGAGAGGAGCCTGTCCACGAGTGGGTATAGTTTTCAAAGCGGGGGCGGATTAATTAGGTGGCAAAGTAAAAAACTCGGAGGACCTAGTTCATTGTCCACCAAAGCCAAATATAGAGCATACATGGCTGCGTCACAAGAAGCGCAATGGCTGCAAAAACTAACCTTTGATATACATCAGAACGTGCAGGATAAAACGTTGATCTGGTCGGACAATCAAGGGGCAATACAATTAGCTAAGAACCACGTGTTTCATTCCAGAACGAAGCACATAGGCATACATTTTAATTTC
This sequence comes from Puccinia polysora, assembly GCA_025617555.3. NCBI lineage: Eukaryota > Fungi > Basidiomycota > Pucciniomycetes > Pucciniales > Pucciniaceae > Puccinia > Puccinia polysora. Next base: position 613,083 of record JAOOQA010000021.1, on the reverse strand, counting down.
ACCAAAGATTTGGTGGTAAACAAGGAGATTAGAATAGAATACATACCTACCGAAGATATGATTGCGGATATATTCACCAAGGCGCTTGACCACAAAAAAAACACCAAATTTTTGTCAATGATGGGTTTGTTGCCATTGTCTATGATCAAGCCGATAGAAAGGGGGTGTGTTAAGCAGAGGGTGTCTGCTAGCTTGTGTGTACTCTCAACTCAATCAATTAATAAGATTACACATAACATGTCACAAGAGTCAAATGTCACCCACTCAACGGAACTCGATGTAGACAACCCCCAATTACCCAAATACCAGGCAAGGGAGCATAAAGATCATGCGCGAGTGGCATTCAGCCAGCAAAAAAAGCAACTGGCAAAGAAAAGCAAAGCAAAAGCCAAACCAAAGACCAGTAAAGAACTAGCCGTGCTAATAGATGAGAATGCTCTACAGATAGAATCAAAAGTCAAGGCTGTACTTAGCTTAAATTTACGTAAGAGAAAAGCACGCGCAGCGGACTTAGGAGCAAGAAAGAGACGCCAAGTTACTCTTGGAAAGCACCGGCTTAAGAGAGTTAAACGCACGGAAAAAGCAAGCTTTTACCAGTGCTTTAATCAAAGAGGAGGACCATGGGGATTAGTTCACACCCACCAGTGGGTAGCTAGAGTATAAATAGACATTCATCTAGTGTTCATCTTGGGCTTTTTTTTTGAACTCTATTATTCATTATTATCATCTATTATCATATTTGTATATACAAAACATCATCATAAAATTTGTATGTTAGCCTAGCTCAACAGACCAAGTAATCAAAGCAATTAAAAAATTCATAGCATAAATCTTTCAAAAATTAATTCACTTAGTTGAATGAAAAGGCTTGAAAAATGATGGGGAATTCACCACTTGGGAACCTAAATCTAATCTTACCAACAGTCCTACTTTAATTCAAGATTTCCATACACTCTATCCTTGTAACCAAAAACATCTTTAAAATGAATAAACCAAATCCACCCTTGAATAGAAAAATTGTAATTATATATGGAAAAATAAAAATAACTTTTAATCATATCTCAAAATCCATTTCCTTTTTCATGTTTTATCTACTTAGGAAAAATAAAATCAATTTCTTCTCTTAAAGAAAACTAGATGCTATGAAGAAAAACTATGAATAATAATAAAAAATATTAAAACCAACAGAAAATAAAATCAAATGAAATAAAGCAAATAAATCACAATAATGAAAATAAGAATTTCATAAAAAAATCTTCAAATAGCTTCACACATAAACTGTCAGCTTGCTACTATTGCAGAGCAAGCTGCAAAAGTAACAGAAATAACATCAAAATAATAATAATACAATTAACCTGAGAAGGAGTAGTAAAATCATAAATATTATGACAAAAATGGATTCTCCACCCAAAATAAGGTAGGCTCACTCACTGACCCCACCCTTGAAATTCAACTCCTCATATTTTTAAATAATTAAGGAAAGAAAGATCAAAATACCATGGCACCACTATTGATTTTTTTGGCCAATTAAATATTTCACAAGTATTTTCACGTACAGTATTCACACCTAAAATTAAGTCAGAATTGACGTGTTCTGTATATTTTAGGAGTTACGGACAGAAATGTGTTCTGTCACAATTCCTGCATGCAGCTGCGGCAGCCAATGCACCTGCGCACGGCTGAGCTAAAGCTCTGTCACTCTGTCAAGTTCGTGTGCGCAGCCCCAGGCCTCTGAAAAGTATGCAGCCGCGGGACTACGGGTTGACACAGTGACAGGCGGCCTGAGAAACTTAGGTACCGCGTAAACATGCTACAACACACATGGGAACATTCTACATATGTAAAAAATGTTCCTGTTGATAGCAGATAGTCAAAAAGTACATAAAATTATATAAACATACTTAAATAACCATTATACATATTTTTTATTAAATATAATTCAAAGTACCAAGCATGTCAAAAATAAGACAATGACAAATTCTAAAAAAATATTAGAATACTTTAATATACTTTTATGATAATTTCTAGACATCAATATTTTTCGTGAAATGCTAAGAAAACTAATTATGTAAAAATATTACATGAATTCCCATGACTTATATTTGTAGGTAATTATTTATGTAAATCAACTGAGATTCAAAAATTAGGAAAAAAATGATTATCATGACTTTACTCCAATTACTTAATACATAATGAGAACTCACCTGAAATCAAAATGTCCATAGAAATTTCTATTAAAATAATTATTAACTTACTGGGAACATTTACTAAGGATAATTAATTAATTATATATATAAACAGGACAGATTAGTTTTATTCACATGTCCAAATATCAATTATAAAGTAGAAAAATTCCCATACCCTGAGGAATTAGATGCTACCCTTGCTACAGGACCAATAACACATGACCGGTTACCACTGGTACCCCACTAGCCTCATTTTCCATCCCTTTAAGCCCCTGTAACCCTCAGAAGGAGAATATTGGTACTCCAAAAGCTATAAATAAAGAGCTCTTTTGAGGATATTGATGGGCAGAGACCCAGTTATATTTATATCCAAACACTGTTCCAATGTAATCAAGTACTTTAAAGAGATAAGTAAGTGATTTATGGCTTAGTCTGATTAATAATATCTGTCCTCAACCTCTTTTTATCAATTTGAACTGCTGAAAAACCTTATAACCCCAGTATACAGGTTTAACCCATTGGGGCACGTACACAACATAGGATTTAATAATATACCAGTGAGTTTTATTATCCTTTCTCTGTCATGGAAGCTTACTTACAAAGCCCTACCACTCCACCATGTATTTTATATACATATTATCTTTGGGAAAAATATCCTTTAAACTAAAGAGCCCAAAGTAACTAGGACTACGTGTTTTCATTCTGAAATCCCTGAAGAGAGATGTTAAAGATCCTCAAAATAATTGTGGCCCCTCTATAAGAATATTTCATAATCAATTTATCTATATTTATTTATAACAATAAACCATAACCAAACCAATTTTCCTTGCAATAAGCTTTATCCAAATATTATATGGATTTTTTCTGCATTTATTAAATAATATACTTATTATTTATTCTATCACCTTTGGTAGCTAAAGGATAGCAAGGGTCTTGGCATCCAGGAGGCTGGCATAAACTGTTCTAATTATTTTACTCTAGTTATCCATGTATTTACTAGCTTCAATTTCTAAAATTGATAATTATTAGGTGCTCTTGCAGTGGTCCCCATTTCAAAGGTATGACTAGATAAAGCTAGAATATTGGCTATTCTTCTCTTTTTTTCTAAAGCATTTTTCTTCCTAGGCTTTAAAAACCCATAATTCTGTTTCCTTATTTCACCACCCCATCCTTTCTTCAACTCTTCTGCAGATTAAATTGTGAAATCCTAGAATTCCTAATATTAATAATTTAGAACTAGATTTATTTAGGAAATAAGACCAGCAGAGACTGAAGAAACACCAATAATAATGAGAAACAAGAGAAATAAAGCAACTGTAAAGAATAAGCAAGGGAGATAGGAAATTAGAAAAAGAGGATCCTATGCCTGAATCCAACAGATGGAGTGGAGATAGTTGGCATATTTTGAGTTTGAGATTTCCAAGGACTTGAGTGTAAACTGATTAAAGAAAATTGGTGGTTATATTTCAGAAGAGACCAGGAATCTGGGAGCGTGGAGTCTTACCAGGCAGGGATACAAGACAAAAAAAAATTAGTTAAGGTGTTGGTTGTAGTTTTGACAAGTAGAGAGGTTCAGAAATGAGACAAAATGATAGTAAATAAAGTGGTAGAAGACAAGAAGATTTTCTGAAACAGGAAGATGGAGTACAACAATTGGAACAAAAGAGAAAAGAGGAATCCAAACAAAAAAAAAGAAGAAAAGAAACAAGGCGGGGGAACAGAAGAAAAAGGAAAAGGAGCGGGAAAAAAGAACAGAAGAACAGAGATCCCCCAGTTGCATACAGTTTCTATTTCTGCAGCTGAGGAGCAGTGGGCGCGGGAGGAGAGATGGTGGTTGTGAAATATCAACACCCCTTGAGACTGGGAAGTGGGGTAATCAAGGAGGATTTGGTGGAGGGCTCCGTGAAGAACCTTTTTTGAAGAAGCTTGAGGAAGCCAAAAGATGAGGATATAGTCAGAGCATTGGCTATCATTTCTTCAGTTGAGACTAGAAGGAGATCAAACTTGTAGAGGCTGAAGTCTTCTTCTAAGCCCTTTGTCTTGATATTGATGTGGTGGAATTTGGAATGCAATAAAAATCTTTTTATTTTATCTTCCAACCCTTTGTTTTCCATGTAGATCAATGTTTTGATTTTGGAGTCAGGATATATCTCTCCAAGGAGGTGAGTAATCCACTTCAGCCCCTGATAGCAGTCAAGGAGAGCTTTGAGTTCAGATTTTGTAGAAGAATAAGTGATATTTCTCTGTCTTGATGAGTTCCAAACAACTGGAATGCCGTAGGAAAGAATTGTGTAGCCAGTTTGGGACTTGCAGAAGGTAGGATTGTTTCCCCATTTAGCCTCACTGTAACCTGAGATTTCTCATTGAGAGTAATTGTACTTGATTGTCAATTTAAATTCTTTTGTAGTCTTGAGATATTTCCTTTTTTTAATTCCCTCCAGTGTGCCATGCCAGCCTTGGAATTTAAACTTGAAAGGCTAGAGACAGCCAAAGAAATATCCAGATGGGTATACTGAGACAGCTGATTTAGAAGTCCCATGGCAGAACACTAGTTTTTGTTCAGTTGGCAGAATTCCTCATGGTCTTCATCTGTTGCGGGTTCGAGATGTAGATTTTGAGTTAGTTGTGATTAATTATCTTTTCATTGAGCACGTCCAAGCTCTTTGAGTCCTTGGTAATTTTGATTAGGCTGGCTTAGGATATTTTTGTCTCCATTAAATTCTAATAGAATATCAAGTATTTTATTGGGGGGTGACAAGAATAATTGAGGAATTTGTTGAGATTTCACGGCATAGAGGTTTCATCTAACCGGGGGCACGTCTCTTGCTTACATAAACTCACTCACACTGTTGCAATCCCCCGGGGGACTACTCAACTTTTACTCACTTTATTCTCTATCTCATCTCATGAACTCAATCTCAAGCTTTAGAACTCAATCTAGAAGAACTCGATCATCATCCTATAGAATTGACCTCCCGACCATGATCACCTAACTCAATACAATCTCAAGATTAATCTCGCTTTTCTTAGAACTTAATATTTCTTCTTTATCTTTACCATCTCTTTCCTATTTTCATTTTCCTTCTTTCAACCTCACTCCATTGACTCCTCCCTGCCTGAAATCATGCCCGGTGAGATCTTTCTTCTTTTGATCATCTTCTACTTGTCCCAAATGCTCATCATCTACTCGATCCTAGTCTTTCCTGTTGAGTTGATTCCTTTTTAATGTCAAGAGTTAAAGATTTAAAACCAGAAAACTAAACAAAGTGGTTAGAAGGTTTAATCAACAAGATACAACTGGATTTAGAAACAGTCATACCCAAGCAGAAGTAAATGATGAGACTCAAGGACACTTTGAGACAATAGAGATTTGGAACCAGGAGATAACCACCATACGAGCTGAGAGCAGAAAATAAACTTTAAGAAAATGAACAAGATAAATAATAAAATCAGGTATAGTTTTACGCTACGGTAACTGTAGCAGGTCATTGCACCAAATTAGTAAATAACGTCCACGGGTGGCCAAAGCCTTCTGATCAAACTAGTCCTTGGATTTGAGAATTGATCTTGAGGATGGTCTGAAGAGATAATAAAGAAGGTTGGCGAGTGTAAGAGGAACCAAGTGTTCGCTCTGAGTAGTACTTAAATGGATTATAGTACAAGACCATGACTAAAATGAATATGCATAGGCGCTATGATAAGAGAAGGGTCGCGCGCGCCGCCAGCAATAATGAACCTGGACTAGTGTAGGTGTGTGACATGAGATAAAAGGAAATGAATAAAAAAAGAAATAATAAAAAAGGATAAACAGAAAATTAAAGCAATAAATGAAAACAATAAAGAAGAAGAGGAATCATTCCAATACCGTGATATTCCAACACCCCCCCCATAATTCAGTGCGATGTAGAATAGAAACACCTGGTGGCTAAAAGATTTAGAGCCTGCTTATTTGCCGCCTTTGTAAGTGAATTGGCAATCATCTTATCAGTGCCAATGAGATTCACGTGAATGTCTCCAGAGTCTGATTGTTCTCTTAACCACTTCATTTTCATATCAATATACTTGGTTTTGGAATTAGATCCAAAGTGTTTTACTTTATCGACCAACCCTTTATTGTCTACGTAAAAGTCAGATGGCTGAATCCGAGAGTCCCTCGATAGATCACCAACGATGGACTGAATCCAAAGAGACTCCTGCGCCCCATTGGTTAGCGCATTCAGCTCGGCCTCCGTAGAAGAAAGCGTAATGTTAGACTGTTTGCGACTTTTCCAGGCAACAGGTGACGACTTCCAGAAGATGATGAATCCAGTTTGAGACTTCCGACTGTGAGGATCATCTGCCCACGTCGAGTCGGTAAAGACTTGTAGCGATCCCGGCGCAGACCTATTGGATTTCAAAGTGAGACAGAGAGACGATGTCCCTACAAGATACTTCCAGACGTGAAGCACCTCCCTCCAGTGAGACATCCCCGGACTTTGATTGAACTGAGATAGAATCAAGGAGGCTGCGGCTATATCCGGTCTAGTGCGACACGCTAGATAATTTAATAATCCCGTATATTTTCTGTAGTTTACCCCAAGCTCATTGAATTCTGAGATTTCTTTGTGAGAAGCTGGAGTTAATTGAATTCCGGGAGTAAGAGGAGTAATCACCGGTTTGACCTGTGATAGATTTATTTCCTCCAACGTTTTAAGAATTAGTTTGGATTGATTTAGGGTGATGAAATCCTCCGTTTTGAAAAATTCCATGCCGAGAATTGTATCAGGATCGTGTGCAGAGGAGCGTGGGAATTTGTTTAAGAACTTTTCTTCAAACCAGTCAACTTCTCCACTAACGATTAGATCATCGACATGAAAGAAAATGGCTGAAGGGAGATCTTTGTGAGTGTAAAGACATGGATTGGCATTGGATTGTTTGTAACCGATGTCTACCAGCCAAACGGTGAGGGTTCTATACCAGTTCGAAGGAGCCTGTCGGAGACTGTAGAGTGATTTTTTGAGTTTCAGAAACTTGGACAACCTCGCACTTTCCTTAGGCTTGAGAATATAGATTTCTTCATCCAACGGAGCAAACAAGAAGGCCGCCTTAACATCAAACTGCCTGATTTTGAGATTGAGATCGAGACCGCTCATGAGAAGAAGAAAAAGAGTTTTAAACTTTCTTGTGGGAGCGTAGGTATCTCCAAAATATATTCCAGGAGTTTGTAGATTCCCCATTATGCAAAGTCGTGATTTTCTTCTTTCTGGTGAGAGACTAGTCGCTGGTTTAATTTTGTCAACCCACATCGTTCTGAGGAAGTGATTTGGTACAATGTCCGCATCTTCCCAAACGTCTTGATTCTTGATCTCGTCAATTTCAATTTGTTGTTCGTTAGAGAAGTCTTCCTTAGCAATTGTACCATAGGAGTATTTATGTGGCTTTATCAAAGGCACTCGCTCCCACAATTCATACGTTCGAGAGGTCTGAAGTTGTTTGTTTGCAGCCATGTCGACCGAATCCGCGAGAGGCGACATTTCTCGAACTTCATTGGTAGACAAACCTTCATTGAGAGATTCTTTGGGATGTGAGGTGGAATCCATACTCACGTCAATAAGAGATTCCCCTTGTCCAATAGATTCTATGCACCAGTCTCCAACCTCTACATCCTTGACGACCCTTGTTTTCAGATTTGAGTCAAAATCAAGTAGGGTTATATGTTTGGTGTTGATCACTTTATTGTCTGCAGTCAAAATCTTATAAGAAAGGAGTTTGTTGTTATAACCTATCATCTTAACAACCAGTCCCCGAGGTTCCAATTTTGAGAATGATGGTTGATCCTTAAGAATATAGCTAACAGGGTTTCCTATGGGATGAAAATAATCTATGTTCAGTGTTCTACCTTTGAATAATTTGTAAGGCAATTTCTTCAATATGTGAGCAGGTATTTGATTGAGAGTTAATGCGCAGGATTTTATGATTATATTCCAAAATCGTTTATTCAGCTGTGAATCAAAAAGCACCGTTCTGAGTGACTCAAGAATGAGTCAATTGAAACGTTCAGCTAACCCGTTCTGTTGCGGAGTGTACACATCGGAAAAGGATTGTCTGATTTTGTTTTCCTTGAAGTAGCTGGAGAGGCTGTTATTCCAGAATTCCGCTCCAGGATCAGAGTGAATGATCATCGGCTTATAGTTGAATCTTTTGGATTCAACCTTGATTAAGAATTCCAACGTACTCGCCGCTTGACTTTTGTTTTTGATCGGAATTGCTGTAAAGTACCTAGTGCAACTATCAATGACTGTTAGAAAATAAGAATCTCCATTAATGCTCAACGGTTGAATAGGCCCAACTAGATCACAGTGCAGTTCCAAAAAAGGTCTTTTGGCCCTGGTATGTTTATTGTTTAAGGGATTTTGACTGATTTTAGCAATGGCGCATGCCTCGCAAGTTGATGTTTTCTTAATTGGAATACCAAGTTTTTGTCAAATTCTCCCGTAGCTTACATGACCCAGGGATTTATGAAGGATTTCCTCACTGGTAAGAAGGGCTATCTGAGTCCGATTACGGTCTGGAAAACAAAGAATCGGTATATTGCAAACGTAAAATCCATTCTTTTCCCATGTGTCTCTCTTCAATACAAGATTGTCTTTCCCAAAGTCAATGGTAAAACCATCTAGGACAAGACATCGCATAGATAGTAAATTGACGGTGGAGTTAGGAGAAAATAGTACATTAGAAAGAGTAACCACTTGATTTAGATCATCCGATATAGTTATTGATACGGTTCCTTCGTACTTGAGAGTATTCTTTCCAGAGGTAGTGGAAATCAGTCCGGTCAACAATCGGTCTAATTGGAAAAACATTCAAGAATCAGACACTATATGTCTTGATGAACCCGAGTCAACCACAAAGTGGTCAGAACAAAAAATCAAGCTTTTGAGGAAGGAGCTAACAGCGGTTCTCTCCAACGTAGACTCCATAGTGTTCTTCTTCTTTCTTGGAAAAGATGGCCTGAGGTGTGGATACAATTTCCAGCATCTCCCTTCAGGGTGTGCGGCCTTGGGGTTGTGCCACTTGTTGTCACAAGGTTTGATGCTGGTGGTGAGAAAAGCGACCAAGTTTGAGTTTTCTTTGGATTTGTCCGTCGGCAACTCTCTGTTCAAGAATTGGTTGTTGTTGAAAATTCTCAAATGATCCAGGACTTGTTCCGGCGAGACCTTTTTCTCTGAGTGAGTGATCTGTTGTACTACTTTATCCATGGTTGATGGCAGTTTCTTCAGGATAAGATAAGCAATGATGTCAGTTGGAAGATTGATACCAACCTCATGAAGTCTAGACATCGCAGTTTTGGTGTCGGTGATGAATCCAGGGATATTTCCTAGGGTGAATGGAGTGCAAAGGAACTCCTTGAAAATCCTGGCTTGATTAGACGCATGATTCAAAGCAAAATATTCATTAATGTCAGCCCAAATCTGATGGGCATCCTTTTTGTTGTCGGGTGTGATGATGTTGGCTTGAACAGTGGTGTCAAGCTTGGAGGTCAGAATGGTCCGGATTCTTACGTTCTCGGTATGACTGAGTCCAATTGGGTTACCGCTTACGTCCTTCTTTTCCTTAGTAAGCTTAGATTATAGATCTTCCTGAAGGTCCATCATATTTACAACTCAATTTCGCCAGGTCGAAAAATTGTCCAGTGTCAGAAGTGGAATGGCTTCTATGGTCGTTTTAAGTATAGTAGCCATGAGCAAGTCCGTCATTGTTGAATTTCCTGGTTGATCGCGGAATTCGACTGTTAATTGTGTTGAGTTGATTCCTTTTTACTGTCAAGAGTTAAAGATTTAAAACCAGAAAACTAAACAAAGTGGTTAGAAAGTTTAATCAACAAGATACAACTGGATTTAGAAAAAGTCATACCCAAGCAGAAGTAAATGATTAGACTCAAGGACACTTTGAGACAATAGAGATTTGGAACCAGGAGATAACCACCATACAAGCTGAGAGCAGAAAATAAACTTTAAGAAAATGAACAAGATAAATAATAAAATCAGGTATAGTTTTACGCTACGGTAACTGTAGCAGGTCATTGCACCGAATTAGTAAATAACGTCCACGGGTGGCCAAAGCCTTCTGATTGAACTAGTCCTTGGATTTGAGAATTGATCTTGAGGATGGTCCAAAGAGATAATAAAGAAGGTCGGCGAGTGTTAATAAAGAAGGTCGGCGAGTGTAAGAGGAACCAAGTGTTCGCTCTGAGTAGTACTTAAATAGACTATAGTACAAGACCATGACTAAAATGAATATGCATAGGCGCTATCATAAGAGAAGGGTCACGCACGCCGCCAGCAATAATGAACCTGGACTAGTGTAGGTGTGTGACATGAGATAAAAGGAAATGAATAAAAAAAGAAACAATAAAAAAGGATAAACAGAAAATGAAAGCAATAAATGAAAACAATAAAGTAGAAGAGGAATCATTCCAATACCATGATATTCCAACATTTCCCACTCAACTTAACCAAACTCCTCAAGATCCAGTCAATTAAAAGTCTCACGTATCTCCCTCATCTTTGATAGTGACCGTTGCAGTCATCGATTCCTGTTTGTGTTTACTCTCTTCATGATCTATGGGATGTTTTTCCTTTTTCTCATCTTTTCTTGATTTGATTCTTCCTCAGCTCTTAGTACAGCAATCAATACAAATCAATATCATTCTTTTACGGTTAAAAGCCAAAAGGTTCATCAAAACTGCTCTACCGCTGAAGACTCAACTAAGAGAGGATCCTTATAACCGGGCGTCATGGATACCTTCAAGCAAACGATGCTCAAGACTGCGCTCAAAACCATTCCGTTACTGGGAGATGATAACTATGGAATATGGAGAGACAAGATGGATGCCGTGCTGGACGTTCAAGGATGCAATGTGGCCATGAACAATGAAATTACTGCGCTGGATAGTTCTGTCAACGACAAGTTGAAACTTCTTATCATCTCAAAACTCAACTCTACGGCTCACGAGAACATTGTCACTGCCGAAAACAAGAATTCCGCCAAACTTCTATGGAAAGCAATCATCCAAAAATACGCTTCATCTCAGGCCTCCAACCAAGCTAGGGTCTTCAACGGCCTTCTTCATCTGTCTTTCAACCCTGATGAAATCGTCGATTTCATCACAAAAGTTAAGGTTTGCCTCAAGAAGATGGGTGAGGTTGGCATCAAGCTCCCAGAGGACATTGTAGCTTATCTCATTCTGTTCAAGTTTCCCTCAACTATGGAAAATATCAAAAGACAGATAATGCACTCAGATAAAGAACTATCCGTCAAATACGTACTCAATCACCTCACTCAATCAAATAACAAATCAATGGCTCAGTCATCCATTGCAAGCTCTCGGTCAAAGGGGGATGTTGCTCTTTTGGAGGAAAGTTGACATCTAACTCAACTTCCACCAAGGGATCGGATCCAAAGAAATGCGTAGAAGGCTACCACCATCCCGGTCAAGATAGAAATCATTCGGCTGGAGATTTTTGGCACTTACATCCTGAGGTTGCTCCATAGTGGTGGAGAGACAACCAGGAAAAATGGAAAGCTAAGAAGGGCGGCTCAAAGGCAAAACCAGAATCTCACTCGGCTCACTATCTTGCATTACTCAACTCGTGGATTGAACACGGGGATCCAAATCAGCGGTTTCTTCTTGATAGTGGAGCATCTGTCCACATGATTAACAATATTCAATATTTCACCAAGATGGAGCCGTATTTTGGAGATCCTATCAAGACTGGAAAGGAAGGTGCGAGTTTACCTATAAAAGGAAAGGGTACGGCTCTGCTCCACTGGAACAATCTCACACTCAAACTCGGAGAGGCCTTCTATGTGCCTGATGTTACCATCAACCTAATCAGTGCCTGTGCTCTGAATGGCAAGGGTTGTACAATTAACTCGAGTGGGACCAAGTTTGCCATTACTCACTCAGGTAAAGAAGTTCTCACTGGACAAATCAAAAATAATCTCTACACTCTTCCAACCCCCTCTTGCAATCCTATCTCGTCATCAAAGTCTCTTTTCTGGTCTATCTCTTGCACTCCTGAAGAAGCTCTACTAGAGACTCATAGAAAATACGGGCATGCTTCTCTGTTCAGACTTGAACCTTTAATTCAAAACATACCTAATGACATCAAAAGTAAATTTCAGTGCGTAGATTGCATTAGGAGTAAGATCTCAAAGTCTCCCTTCAAGCACACTTCCACTCGATCCTCATAAGTCTTTGATTGGATTCACCTTGATCTAATGGGACCGATTCAACCTTCATCAAAGTCTGGTCACAGGTTCATCCTGTCTTTGGTCGATAACGCCAGCGGTTATCTTGCGGCTTTCCCTCTTGCTTCAAAAGACGAGACCGCCAAGGTTATTATCAGCTTACTCGAGAAGGAAAATCATTGACAAGGGGTTTATCCATCCGAGGTCTGCTCCGATGGAGGTACCAAATTTGTCAACCAAAAGCTTACCTCTTTCCTGGAAGACAGACATATCTCTCATATCATCTCAGAACCTTATCATCCAGAACACAACGGATGGGCCGAGCGAGCAAACCAAACCATCGTTGAATCTACCCAAGCAACTCTCAAAGATGGCCGTCTTCCTCCTTTGGTGTGGCATGAGGTAGTAAAAGGATGCTGCCTAATGCTTAATCATATCCCTTTGAAGGGGGAAACGGTGACTCCCTGGGAGAAGATGCACGGTAGAGCTCTTCCTTCCTCTTTCCTGAAGCCCATTGGTAATCCTTGCATTTTCTTAATCAATAAAAGAGAGAAGGGTTGAAAATTTGATTTGAAAGGTGAAGAAGGCACTATAGTAGGCTTCAATCAACTCCTTCTTTCTTATCAAATTTTGACTAAGAGTGGTTCTATTATCTCATCTAAGCACGTCAGATTCCTTCACATGCCTCCATCAAGACAAAGTGGATCCAACTTTTATATAGAATCAGAAAATGATGTTTCCAATCAAACTCCTATCTCCAATCATGGTCCTGAAGATTGTTTCAATTGTCAAGTTCCATGGTCAGATTACCGCGACAAATCTGACGACTCAATCAGCTTGGCTGACAAAGCTGAATCAATCAGCCAATCATCCAATGAACCTGAAGATCCCTCACCGCCTGCTTGTGAAAGTCCATTAGCGATTCCAGACACTGGTCATGCTGATCTACAGGGTCTAGCACCCTCGCGTTGGGTTCTGCAAGATTGATTGCAAGTCAGGCCGCCTCAGCAGTACGGGTTCTTTCATTTCTATGAACCCAAGTCTTACCAGGATGCCCTTCAATGTGATGAATGCCAGGAGTGGATGAAGGCAATGGATGTCAAGCTGGATTCAATTGAAGATCTTCACGTCTGGCATGAGTACAACGGTCCTGCGCCAAAGAACGCTCTCAGGACTACGTGGATATTCAAAATCAAAAAATATTGTCTTGGAGATCCGGTCAGATACAAGGCCTGACTTTGCATCCAAGGCTTCAATCAGGTTGAGGGTCTGGATTATTCAGAGACATTTGCTCCGACTGGCAAACCATCTACGTTGAGACTCCTCCTTCTGTATGCACTCAAGACTAAACTAAAGATTTGGCAATTCGACGTCAAGAGCGCGTTTCTTCATTCGCCGATCAATGAAGAAGGAATTATTCAAACTCCCAAGGTATCAAGAAGACAGTGTCAATTCTTAAAGCTCCGCAAGTCACTATATGGCTTGAAGCAGGCCCCAAAAAACTGGTATGAAACACTCACCAGCTGGTTTAGAGAAGTAGGTTTTGAAGAATCCTCCTGTGATCCCTGTCTTTACTCATTGAGGGATGGAAAATCTTGGATTTTCTTTCATGTGGATGACCTAATTCTGGTTGGAGACGGAGAAGACTTTGAAAGAAAATTCTTAAGTCGTTTCGCCGACTCGACAGCAAAGAATCCTGATACCATACTCGGCATGCAAATAGAGATAAACCGGGATGAAATTCTTCTTAGCAAACCAAAACATATCAAAAGGGGTCTCAAAGAATTGGGTTTGGATGATGCCAAGATCAGAAAAACTCCACTCACTCCAAATCAACAACTCGTACCTGCAACTGATGACAAATTTGAACAATTCAAGGCTTTGAATATAAATTACTGTGCTGCAATTGGACTACTCAATCACATTGCATGCTACACTCAACCCAACATAAGTTTTGCCGTTTCCAGTTTATCAAGATTTAACATCAAACCAGGCATGTCACATTGGAATGAATTAAAGAAGACCTGGAAGTACCTCAAGGGAACTTCAAACATCAAGCTTCGCTTGAGAGTGGAAGACACAGGCACTCTGACCTCCGCTTATTTGGACGCATCATGGGCGGATGACCCTGACACCTGACGATCTCAAACGGGTTATCTCTGCACGGTTCATGGGTGCGTTGTATTGTGGAATAGTTGCAAGCAGAAGAATATCACATATAGTTCCACCAACGCAGAACTCAAGGCTTTTGTTGACACTTTTCAAGAATCAACTTGGATTTTTTCCCTCACCTGCAAGATCTTTGGTACCAAAGTTTCTTCCATCATCATTTACACGGAAAATAGCGGTTTGGTTGACAAACTCGAACGGTTCGGTTCAAACTCTAAAACCCGCCACCTCAATCTAAAAACCAATGGCATGAGAGAGGAGCTGAAGTCTAGACACATCGCAATTGTGCTCATCAATTCACTAGAGATGCCTTCTGATGCTCTCACCAAGAGCTCAGATCTTGCAAGTCTTAAACTTCTTCAGCTTTCATTTTCTTTTTCTATGTCCTCTTGATTTCAGTAATTCTTTAGTTATGAATGCTTTGTCTTTTTTTTGCTGTTTTTGTTCTATTTCTTTTATTTTCCTTTTTGGTCCTTGAAGTTGTCATAAGTCCCATCTCACCAGGCATGGGGCGTGTTGAGATTTCACAGCAGAGAGGTTTCATCTAACCGGGGGCACGTCTCTTGCTTACATAAACTCACTCACACTGTTGCAATCCCCCAGGGGACTACTCAACTTTTACTCACTTGATTCTCTATCTCATCTCATGAACTCAATCTCAAGCTTGAGAACTCAATCTAGAAGAACTCAACCATCATCCTATAGAATTGACCTCCCGACCATGATCACCTAACTCAATACAATCTCAAGACTAATCTTGCTTTTCTTAGAACTTAATATTTCTTCTTTATCTTTACCATCTCTTTCCTATTTTCATTTTCCTTCTTTCAACCTCACTCCATTGACTCCTCCCTGCCTAAAATCATGCCCAGTGAGGTCTTTCTTCTTTTGATCATCTTCTACTTGTCCCAAATGCTCATCATCTACTCAATCCTAGTCTTTCCCACTCAACTTAACCAAAATCCTCAAGATCCAGTCAATTAACAGTCTCACATATCTCCCTCATCTCTGATAGTGACCGTTGCAGTCATCACTTCCTGTTTGTGTTTACTCTCTTCATGATCTATGGGCTGTTTTTCCTTGTTCTCATCTTTTCTTTATTTGATTCTTCCTCAGCACATAGTACAGCAATCAATACAAATCAATATCATTCTTTTAGAATTGTTCCAGGAAGCTGACAGAAAAGGTGTTAGACCTTCCAACGTGAATAAGTTCATCAAGGTGGAAGTACAGGGCTTCTCCAAATTCTGAGTTGAGAAAGAGGGAGGGATTGCTATTTGGCTACTTGAATTGTTGTGATTTGGTCCAGGAAGTAAGTGTTTTTGTACCAGTTCCTTGGTGACTGGCAGAGACCATATAGCAATTTTTTCATTTTAAGTACAGAGATTTTTTCTTTGAACCTTTGGCAGTTTTTCTTATTACAGTTTCATTCAATGGTGCATGGAGAAATGCCCCTTTTACATCAAATTGGGTGAAAGTCATGTTATTTTTCAGGAAATAGATTAATGCAAGTCTCAGAGAACCAACTTTGCTGTTTGGCGCCCAAGTCTTTCCAAAGTCCACACCGTGGATCTGATCAGAGACCTGGACACATA
This sequence comes from Puccinia polysora, assembly GCA_025617555.3. Taxonomy (NCBI): domain Eukaryota; kingdom Fungi; phylum Basidiomycota; class Pucciniomycetes; order Pucciniales; family Pucciniaceae; genus Puccinia; species Puccinia polysora. The sequence goes on along the minus strand of JAOOQA010000021.1, from coordinate 596,900 downwards.
ACCTAGCTTGATATTTTAAGGTTCACCGTGGCAGTTTTCTTTTACCTTAAATACAAATTTTGTATTCAAAATGTTTTTGGGGGTGTTGTAATCTTCTTCACAGAATTCTTGGGATTATATAGAGTTTAATTCTTCTTCTGAGGCTTTCTCCATTTTGGGCCATTTGGGGAATTTACATGCAGCTTTGTATGTTGAGATAATGTTTAAATTCTTTCTTCTTTAACTGTTGAGCTAAGGCTACCAGTTAAGGATCAACTATGATGATGTGAATGATAAAAAAATGATAATAATGCATGAGAAGAAGGGAAGAGAAATACAACGGAAAGGCCTGTATTTATATTAAATATGTTGCCCATGAATGAGTATGAACAAGTCCCTCACTTCCTCCTCTTCTCAAATAGCATTCTAAGAATGCTGATTTTCCCTTCACCCTTCCTCTTACTTTTAATGTCTTTGGTATTAGTCTTTTTGTGCGCTTATTTGAAATGTTCAGATAAGCGCTCATTTTTCTTTTCTTTTCCTTGATTAACTTTCCGACTTTCATTTCTTTGTTCTGTTTGGTGATAGTAGCGCTTTCAATTAGTGAAGTTATTATTTTTAACTTACTTGCAATTTCTTCTGCATTCTTGTCTATAAGTTTTTGAGCTTTCTTGCTTGAGAGATCTCCGAGTGCATTTTTTGCTGTGTCATGATTATCCTTATTCAGGTTGTAGGTTATTAATGCTGCGTGCGCATTGACTTTGGCTGGTTCTAGTACTTCAGATAGGTTCTGCGACGCCCGCGGCTCTGTTAACTTCTCTTGTGTTTCTATGCCTGTCACCACCCTGTTACACATTGATTGATTTGAGTGTACCATAGACAGGTTAGCTGTTAGTTCCCTTCCAACATTGTAAGATGGCGGTTTGTACTAATTAAGGATCCCGTATCTCTGAGGATTTCAAATTTCTTGTCTGGGTTTTTCCTTGACGCCTGATGTGATTGGTTCAGGAGCAGAAATTGTGGGGAATTCAGGAGGGGGAGAGGGAGAAGGAGGAGAGTCAATGTCTTTGAGGTTGGATTGCAATTCTGAAGATTCTGGATTGGTATCCCTGATCAGATGCTGTTTTTCCTTTGTTGAGAAGTTGGATTCATTGGAGCCCAGGTTGGACTGTAAAAATATATTGAGACATGGGAATTCAAGGAAAGGGAATTTGTTGAGTTGAATTTTGAGGAACTTAACATGTTTTGTTTCCACAAAAGGGCCAAGATAATTAAGGATGAGATAAGAATGAAAGGTTTTATTGAAACCAATTAAGATCCCTTTAACTCCATTTTAATCAAATTTCCTTCCTTTCTGGATGCAATTGCCAAGGTAGATTACAGAGGAACCTACAGGTCTTAGTTAATTGGGGGGAGGCTCTTGCCAAACATTGGCTCCAAGGGAGATAGTTGTTCACCTTCTCTGTGAATTTGGTTGAGCATGAAGCATCAGCTTCTCATTATTATATGCCAATGATTTTTGGATAGTTGTGAAAAGGAGAACTTAGCGCAAGAAGATTCAATAGTGGTCCAATTCACTTGTTTGTGTTATAATTATGGCCAGCAATTAGCTTAGGAAAATTAGCATCATTCAAAGCAAAAGAAATGCTGGAAACCATGTGTCAATAATTGCTTGATGGGCTCTCACAATGGGGAAACACATTGGATGATATCATTGATGAATTTGATTGGATGATGAATGGATGGATGAAAAAAAAGCAGGGAGAATAGCTCCTTAAGTACAAAATATTGGCCTCTTGTGAGCCCATGATAAAACAAGCCAAAAGGCAAATTTTACGCCCCAAAACAGCTCTACAGGCTTTACAGGCCTTGTTACTTGGTTTGGGCTACATCAGCCCACATGAAATCAACCCCTGAACCTTTACAACCAGCCCATTGCAGTCCATGCTGGTGTTTCCACCCTTACGGGGCTGAACAAGCCCCTTTGCTGTTCAATCCCAGGGCCCGTTGTCTGTTACTACCGGTCCTATTGCCTCACACACTGGCTGGTTGCCTCATGCAACCAGCCCCTGGCCATACAAATGGCCAGGTGGGACCCAGGACACACCTGGGTCCATTCTCAGACTAACATGGGGGATGTGTGACAAGGGGACCTGCTGTCCCCCCCCCTCTTTCTCTCAGATCCCTGGAGGGGTGGTCAGTTCCACCTACCAGGGGCCCTGGGGGTCAATACACCCAGGGTGTTATCAATGGAAGTGGGCTGGGGGGTGGTCAAATCCCCTCAGCCCCGTTGCTCCTCACCCTTGGTAAAGGGGGGGGGGAGAGCGCCCCTGGCCTCTGCGTTGCTTGAATGGTGGAGGGGTGGTCAGGTCCGCCCCACTGCTTGTTTCTTTGTTGCAACCAGCCTCCTCATCCCCTGGGAAAGGGGGTGATGAAATCCCCGCTTCCCTGACCAACCGCCTTGTTGCAGTTGGTTGCTGGCTGGTTCAACCCAGCCAGCCACCCCCTCCCCCTTGCTATGGCAAGCGAGGGGAGGGGGAGGGGGCCTAGGCTGCTGGCCCTGGCTCTTGCAGGAGTGGCTCCCGTTTGCAACCGGCCAGGCCTGCAGGTCATCACACTGCGCGGGATCCCTTGGCCACCGGGACAGCCCTGCATCGGCCAAACCAAGGGATAAAAGCAGCCCCGGGCTGTCCGCGGCACAGGAAGAAGCCCCAAGCGGGCTACAACGCGGGAGGCAGCCCAAATGGGCCGCCCCAAGCCAAAAAACTGAGCCAAACACACTTTTGGATGCCAGCTTGTCTGGCCAAGGATGTCCAAAAAAAACCTTGGGCCAAATTATGCCCATACAAGCCCATCTGGCTGTATTTGCCCATATCCCCCACCGGGCCCGTTAGGGCCTGTGTACCAATGAGCCTGTTCCATGCTTTTTGAAGCCAGTTTCCCCAAATCAGTGACATCCACACAGGCCTGTATGGTCCGTGTGAGTTTCCAATGGGCCGGGGAGGCCCATATGTGCATCCCATTAAGATTACACTTATACGTAGCACACGCATAAGTGCATACATATTTTAACAGTTTGGCTTGCCCATTGTGTGGCAAATGGTAAGGTTCTGAAGTTTGTAATTTGATATGTTTGGTTTTTGCAAAATCCTTGGGAGTTGAATTTGTAAATTCTGTGCCTTTATCTAAAAAGATTTCCGATGGGTAACAGCCTAATATTTTTTATTCTGTCTTGCATATTCCAATTAAAGCTTTGGGATCCTCATCATTGGAAGTCAGAGGGAAAGCCACTAGATATCCAGTGAAGTTGTCCACCATGCTGAGTATATAGTGGTGGCCAGCCTTATATTGAGGTGCGATTGGACCAATTAAATCAAGGTGTATTCAATTGAGAGGTTTCATGGCAGAGGTGGATAAATTGATAAATGGGGATCTGGTGATCTTTCTTCTGAAGCAAATGTCACATTGAAATTTGTTGAGCTCCTCATTGATGAAAAGATCCTTTAGAAGAGGTTTCAGAGAGGACATTGATGCATGGAATTACATTTTATGGATATCCATCAGCAAAAGTGACTCATGGATTGGCAGGGCAGCAGGTTGATTCAAGAGGTTCACCATATGGTTTTGCCTTGCATTGCAGGGTTTCTCTATGAAAAATAGATTGTCACGGATTATTCCTTTGAGCACAGATTGTTCTCTTGAGTGACCACAAAAATATCTTGATTTTGAGTAAGGTTACATCCCTTCTTGGCTAGGAGACTGGGAATGATTAAGTTCAAGACAATTTTGGGACGTATAAGCAGCCTTCAAGGGTAAAAACCAAATCTTTCCATTCTAACCAGACAGTTCCTGTTGCTTGTATTTTGAAATTAGCCTCCAACTTGCCTTTATTGATCTCATCCATTTCTTCCTTTAGATTTATTGACAAGAAAAATTTCAGATTGTTGAAGATATGGACATTTGCTCCTGAGTCCAGTATGAGATTGGGGTTATTGTCCAGATTAATCCAGAGTTTAACCAGCGCATGGTAGTTGATTGTGGGTTTCTTCTTGATTTTATTTTTCAGTTTTTTTTGTTGTCTGATCCACCAGTCTGAAGCCATTTGGGGGTGTAGATGGAAGCCCAACAATTCAGGGTGTGAAGCGTTTGGGCCATGGTAACCTTTTTGAATATCATCTTAGTCTTCTTTTTGTCTTTTTTAGTCCTTTTTTTTGTTGTCACAAGAGAGAGATCCATGGAGGGTTTATTTGTCTTGGTTTGTGGCATTCTTTTGTTGTTTTATTGGATTAGATGATTGAAGACCACATCAACCATCAGGAATTTTTCCACGTGCATGATTTGTTGTTTGAGATTCCCAAAACTGGCAGAAATTTAAAGAGTAAGAGATAGGCTAGGATGTATTTGGGTATTTTTATACCTACATCAGACATTTGAGTAATAGAATTCCGCATTTTGCTGAGAACATTTTCAACAGAATGTTTGCTAAAGATGGTGTGGGGAAAGTTGTTGAATGCTGGAGCTCTTTTTGTGGTCTCATATGATGCAAATCTTGGGTGATTTTGGCCAACAGTAGCATGAAAGAGGTTATATTGGAGGAATTGCTATTGATTTTGGAGAGTATTATGGGTCTGATTTCTCTATCCTGATGGACTGAAATTTGGCCATTGTTCCTGATTATGGCATCCTTGATGTCTTTGAGGTCAAAAAAATGAGAATCTTGTCTCTCCATATTGAGTAGTTCTCTTCTTTTGAGGTGCTTTTAGTGCCACCTGGTGGAAGTAGTTGGCAGCTCCTGCTGGTTTTTGAATGATTTGTTGGTTAGATCATCAAGTTTTGGCTTTTAACTGTGATAATTTTGAACTAGATTTCTTTAGGACATAAAACCAGCAGAGACTGAAGAAAAACAGATAAAAATTAGAAACATGAGAAATAAAACAACTGTAAAGAATAAGCAAGGAAGATAGGAAATCAGAAAAAGATGATCCTACACCTGAAGCCAACAGAGGGAGTGGAGATAGGTGGCATATGTTGAGTTTGGGATTTCCAAGGAATTGAGTTTAGACTGATTAGAGAGACTGGGTGGTTAGATTTCAGATGAGACCAGGAATCTGGGAGAGAGGATTCTTACCAGGAAGGGATAGAAGACAAACAACAATTATTTGAGGTGTTGGTTGGATTTTTGACAAGTAGAGAGGTTGAGAAACAAGAAAAAATGACAGTACATTGATAGGTAAAAGAAAAGAATATTTTCTGAAACAGGAAGATGGAGTATAACAATTGGAAAAAAAGAGACAACAGGAATCCAACCAAAAAAAGAAGAAAAGAAACAAGACGGGGGAACAGAAGAAAAATTAAGAGGAGTGGGAAAAAACAACAGAAGACCGGAGATCCCCCAGTTGCGTACCCTTTCTATTTCCGCAGGTGAGGCTCAGTGAACATGGGAGGAGAGGTAGTGGTCTTGAAATCTCAGAAACTATAAACCTCTAAATATTGATTTACTTGGCGTCCATTCAACACTTCATCCTCTCTAAATTTATCCCCTTCCATCATCTCCAACAATCTTTCTCCACTTTATATTTACCCCAACCAAACCTCTGAACCATCCATCTTCTAAATCCCCTTCTTCATATTTCTTTTATCTTCTACCACTTTCATCTTCACCTCTAATTGCTTCATCTTTCTCCTCAAATCCTCTAACTCCAAAAAATCATCTGATCCGCCCCCTTCTTCAAAAATGATTTCTTTCTCTTTTTCTTTAGCTATATTTTTTACTACTTCTCTTTCATCTCCAATTACACTTAAATCCATCTCCAAACTCCCCTTGGTAATTCATCTTCATCACTTTGAGGGTTTTCTTCAAAAATTTGATGCATAGCTTTGACATGCTGAACTTTGATGCTTTGACAAACCTCTTGGACAGTTCAACAATTTGATCTTTTAAACTTTTATGAACTGCTTTGATATTTTGACCTTCAACAGATCAAACTTTGATTATTTGACAGGTTGGTTCAATGCTTTGACAACCACCTCCAAAGCTTTGATTGGCCATTTCAATTTTTTGAACAATCAAAATTCTACCAGTCCTCAATGCATAAATGACCTTCTTCAACAGGTTTGATGGGTTTGTTTGCACCTCTGTTTCAAAGTTGCTTTTATGGAAAATTACCTAGGTGATTGGAAGATGATTGAAAGTCAATAAACAATCAAATATTTCTACATTGAACAAATATAATCAATATAAGTAGAGGATAGGTGCAGAATTATCAAATTATGCCATTAACCAATAAAAATATCCTGTGGCTAAAATAGTGTATAAAACCAGAAGATCTGATTACAGCTGATTAAAAGCACCAAGTAAACGTGCTGAACCTTCCCTGACTGACTTTCTAGCCTTATCCCATCAGCATAACCCTCTATAAGTGACCTGAGAAGCTCATAATCACCCCCAAAGGTATTTATACAGACCTCTATGGATCTATTGTTCCACATCAGTTTACTAGGAATTATTATTAGCAATAAGACACAGTGTCATTGTTAGTCAAGTGCTTTTAAAAAGATAAGAAAGTAATTTATTACCTAGTCTGTAGTAGTATTATTTATTTCTCAAAAACTAATCAACCCATTCAAGTTAGTCAAGCAAATCTGCCCCATCTGTTATTTAAAATTACCTACGTGATTGGAAGATGATTGAAATTCAATAAACATCCAAATCTGTCTACATTGAACAAATATAATCAATACAAATAGAGGATAAGTGCAGAATGATCAAATTATGCGATTAACCAATCAAAATATCCTGTGGCTAAAATAGTGCATAAAACCAGAAGATCTGAGGAAAGCTGATTGAAAGCACCAAGTGAACGTGCTGAACCTGCCCTGAATGACTTGCTAGCCTTATCCCATAAGCAGAACCCTCTATACGTGACCTGAGAAGCTCATAATCATCTCAAAAGGTATTTATACAGACCTCTATGGATCTATTGTTCCCCATCAGTTTAATAGGAATTATGATTAGCAATAACACACAGTGTCATTGTTAGTCAAGTGCTTTTAAATAGATAAGCAATTAATTTATTACCTAGTCTGTATTATTATTATTATTTACTTCTCAAAAACCAATCAACCCATTGAAGTTAGTAAAGCAAATTCACCCCATCTGTTCTGAAACCCTTCCTATCTTTCCAGAATTTTCATGGTGAATTACTCTGAGTAAATTTTTCACTTCTTTCCTTGGCCATTGTGCTGTTTTTACCAGCTGTATAAGTGGATAAGTCCTTATAAGGAACCTATCATTTATTCCAAGGTTCTTAAACTTCCTAAGGAGGCCCCTTGAAGAGAGGTTGTCTGTCTATAAGGATCCCCATTAGTATAATACTTTGGCGCCCCCCTTTATGAAAAATTGAAAACCCTTTTCAACAAACCAATTAAACCTTGCACCAGCTCTTGAAATATTTATTTTTTGATCTTTTTAAGTGTTTATCATTGGAATAATACTATTATTATTATTCCAGTATATTATATCACTCTTCATACCTAAAGGACTGAAGTTTTCCTGGTTTCAGAGAGCTGACAACACGGCTGAAGGAACTACCAGGATGGCCTCTTCAACCTCTCCTTTTATGGTCATCAGGAGATGCCCTCCTTTTCACCCGGGTGTACTTTAATACTGACACCAAGCTCATTCTAACCTCAGAATCTAACCTCAAAAAATCTGATCCTACCCCTCAGGCCTGATCTACTTTCCAAGGAACTTCAATCTCAAGGCTCAGGAGACTTATATCAATATGTCTCCAGTAATTATATATCTCAGGGTCTTCATGTAGTACATATCTACATATGATCTAACCTCATATATCATGCAGATAGACTCCATAGACTTGAAAATACTTAATATCCCAACTGTGCACATTTTCTAACCTTATTTAATCTGTATAACCCATAATCTATCATTTTTTATCCTTTGGGAATCCTTATGTACATCTCTTGCAGATTGTATTACATACTCTCTCTACTTTGTACATTTTTGTAAAAGATTTGACTAGAAACCAGACCAACTGAAATTCACAATGAAATAAGTAAGAGTAAGAGTGTGTAAAAACAACCACATGTGGAGCATAAGACAAAAAACAACCAACAGAGAGACAATCTGGCTGAGGCAAGCAAGTCTTATGTAGAGTAAATGAGAAAGAGTGACTTGATGAGAAGCAGCCAGGAAAATTAGGATTACCAGTTCAGAATAGACAGTTCAATTAATCAAGAACTAAGAACATCAGAGTAAGTTCTTGCACTGAGCAAAGAGTTGCAGGGTAAATTTTGTTGGTTATCTGACAAATAGTTTAATTTATATTAACCAAAGAGGGCTGAGCCAGTAGAATCATCAGTAAGAGAAACGCGGAAGAAAGAGTAAGAAACTGAGAATGAAAAAGATAAAGAACAAACATCGGGCACAAATAGGCTAAGATAAGCAGTGGTTGGATACGCTGGATCAGGCTCGAAGAAGATATTGATGAGTACGATAAGAAGGACTTCAAAGGAAAGATGTCAACAGTCAGATTAGACAAGAGTTGAGGATTCGGCGATAGATGACAGTCTTACCAGTCAGATTGAGTTAAAGAAGGAGTTTGAGAAAGTAAGATTTGGTTCGTTAAAGAATATAAGAAAAGAAATGAAAAGATAAAGAAAGAAAAAGATAAGAGAATAGATAGAAGGAGATTTGTTCAGATGTAGAGTCGACAAAGGAGAATTGAGAAAAGGATGACGCCGGGTTGAGGTTGAGGTTCGTTCTGAGATTGAATCATTGTTTTGGAAGAGAGTGCACAAAAAGAGCAGGGAACATGAGAAGAAGTTGTGAAAGATAGGAACAGGTTTGTGACAGTGTCATTACCCGCGGCATTGTCTGCTCTATAAAAGATGTGACAGTTAAGTAAAGAGAGTAGGAATGGGATGCTGAAAATTATTCAAAACCCCCCGTGACTTGTGAGATTGGAGTCTGAGCCGGAAAAGATGGGTCTATTAATTGAAGAAGAGTAGAGAGAGATGAAAGAGGAAGCGCTTTTGTGAGTCCATCAGCCTACATGTTTGCCGCTGGAATAAGATTAATGGTTAGATTTCCAAGACTGAGCTCTTCGCGTAAGGCTTTTGTTTTGATGTCGATGTGGCGAGTTTTAGAGTTACACCCAAGCTTTTTGAGTTTATTGTCTAGACCTTTATTGTCTATATAATGAATGCTGGGAGTGATTTTTGTTTTCCAAAGTTCAGCCACCAAATTTCTCATCCAAATGGCTTCTAAAAAGGAATCGGCGAGAGGGTTGAGTTCTGCTTCAGTAGTAGAATGGGTTACATTCCGCTGTCTGTAACTGCTCCAAGAAATAATGCTGTTGAAGAGAAGAGAAAGATGACCGGATTGTGAACATCTTGTTTCCAAATCGTCACTCCACGTGGCGTCACTGTAACATTCTATTTGTTGGTTGTTGTTGTTGATTTGCAAGGTAAGTTTTAAATTCTTAGTAGCGTTGAGATATTTCCAGCATCTCTTAACTTCCCTTCAATGACTAATCCCTGATTTTTCACAGAATCAAGCAAGACTGGAAACCGCAAAACTTAGGTCTTGACGAGTGAGGCACGCAATGTAGTTAATAAGAAACACAGCAGATCTGTAATTTATATTGAGAGACTTGAACTCTTCATGGTCTTTGTCAGAGGCCGGAGTAAGGTTAATATTGGCTGAGAGAGGAATAGAAGATGGTTTAAAGTCAGTCATCTTCAATTCTTCCAACCCGTGTTTGATATGTTTTGGTTGAGAAAGACGTATTTTGTTATCGACACGTTTGCACTTCATGCCCAAAATTGTATTCGGTTCGTGATGACTTGAATTTGCAAATCTTTTGAGAAATTTGTTTTGAAAATTGTTTCCGCAGCCAACCAGTATAAGATTGTCGACATGAAAAAAAAGAACTGAGTTTGAGTCAGAGTGAATATATAAGCATGGATCTGAAATTGATTTGTGGAATCCCTGTTCTTGAATCCAAGAAGTTAAGGTATGAAACCAGTTAGCGGGGGCTTGTTTTAAGCCGTAGAGTGATTTTTGCAAGATAAGAAACTCCGATTGTCTTTTTGAGCCTTTGGGTCTTCAAATGATAACCTTATTGGAAAGTGGAGCGTGAAGGAAAGCGCTTTTCACGTTGAATTGCGTGATAGGATGAGAGTGAAAAAGACCAAACAGAAGAGCTATTCGCAAGGATGCAGCCTTGCCAGTTGGAGAGAAAATGTCTTGATAATCCAATCCGTAAATTTGATCAAATCCTTGGACGCAACGTTGGCTCTTATAGATGAGTGGATCTCCGTGGCAATTATCTTTGAGGCGATACACCCAGGTTGTGTTCAGAGGATTTTCGGGTTCTGGACCATAAAAATCTTCCCATACTTTGAGTGTTTCTATTCCATTGAGTTTGTTGTCCATGGATATTTCCCACTTGGGAGCATTGGCACACTTTTTGGCTTGCTCGAAAGTTCTTGGTACGTAATAGTGATGGTATCCATACCTTTGAGGAGGATTTAAAGATGATCGATCTCGGAGTGAATAGCTAGGGATGAGTTGCTGCGTCAAATTTTTTGAGATTTCTGACTCAGAATCAGAGAAACAATCATTCGAGGTTTGAGGAGTAGGAGAGGATGGTGGAGTATTAGGAGGCAGGGTGCTGGCGGACGGATTGGAAGTAAGGATTGGTAAATCGTTGTCGATTTTGATTTGTAAGGGTTCTTTGATTGGAGGTGAATTGACTGAATTCTTTGATTGAGAATCAATTTTTAGAAACTTGACGTGCTTTGTGCAAACAATGGAACTATCAGGTTTCATTATTTGGTAAGATAAAAAGTTGGGGTTGTAACCCACAAGGGTACCCGGTAGTCCTTGATCTTTAAATTTTTCTCCACGATTAATTTTATTATTGAGGTATACTACCTTGGAACCTATGGGATGGAAATAGTTGATGGGAAGACTTTTGCCAATGAAGAGTTGATAGGGAGAGAGAGAATTAGGAGCCTTAGGAATGTGATTTAGGGCAAGACAGGCTGACTTGGCAACTTCAGCCCATAAATTCAGTGGTAGTTTGGAGCTTCGGAGGACGGATCTGATGGATTCGTTAAGAGTGCGATTAGCTCTCTCAACCTTTCCATTGTTTTCATGATGATACCGTTCTGAAATCAAGTGCTGAATTGCGTTAGTTTTAAGAAAGTCCTTAAGTTCAGAAGAAGAAAATTCCCCGCCTCTGTCCGTGCAGTTAGTGGCAGGAAAACAGTTTTGTTTTTGTTTTTCATGATTTAGGATTGTTTGAGTTGTTGAAATGCGTTGGATTTATTTTGGAGCGGTATTGCGGAGATATAACCGGAAAAGTTGTCAATAATTGACATGATATAATTCATATCATTTCTGGAGGGAGGATTGATAGGACCGATCAAATCGATTTGCAGTTGTTCAAAAGGTTTGGAAGATAAAGTAGAAGTGCTTTTGAAGGAGGTTTTGGATATCTTTGAAAACACGCAGTCTTCGCATTGGTAGTTAGAAATGATTTCGGTCAAAAGAGAGGGGATGAGATTTTTAAGACGGTACTGACTTGCATGTCTGAATGATTGATGGAGATAGTCAATTTTGTCAATTTTCGCATTTTTAAGAGAATGGTGACAGAATTTATGATTGTTGCCAATAGATGAAGGAGATTTAAGAATAAACAGATTTTCTGAATAAATCCAGAGAAAGCCGTTTGTGAATTAGTGAAGAGGTGGAATTGATTTTGAGAGGATGTCAGAGAGCAATTTTTCATTGTGATTAGCTCTCCGGGCCTAATGAGGTTGACTACAAGATCTGGGACGAAAAGACAGTTGGAAAGAGTAACCACCGAATGTTTCCAAGATAATTTGACCGTCCCTTTTCCTTTGATTGGTAGTTTTGCAACTTCTTTTCCTGTGTTAATGAATTCTTCTCCGGGATTGTTTTCAAGCTGACAAAAGAAGTTGGGGGAGTTGAACATGTGGCAAGAAGCGCCAGAGTCTAGAATTATACAATTTTGAGGATTAACTTTCTTTATCCAGGTGGTAAGAAGTGCTACGTAGTGCGCTACTTCTTTTGTTTTTGAATTTGTGTTGAGTGAGGCTCTCCAGCGAGCTTGCGATTCCTTCCACCATTTGGGAGCCAAATGTTCGTGAAGATGCCAGCATTTTTCTGCTGGGTGATCGGGTGACATTGGATTGTGAAATCCTTTCCTACATCTTTGTTCAGAAGGAACAGGTTTCTTTGGAACACGTGGTGAGACAAGAGCAGTTTTGTTGATTTTAGTTTCCTTGGATTTGACTTTGGATTTGTTGTTGAGTTGAGTGAGGTGATTTAAGACAAGGTCCATAGTAACTGGTTTATCTGAGTGCATTATTTGTTGAAAAAGAGAGTGAAGTGGGGGAGGAAATTTGAAGAGAATAAGGTAGGATAGGATATCATTAGGGAGATCTATTCCAACATCTATCATTTTCTTAAGAGAAATCTTGGTTTCAGTTATGAAGAGATTGATAGCCTCAGGTTTGAATTGATGATATAGGAATTCATTGAAGACTCGAGCTCAATTTGCCATTTGAGAGGAAGCAAATCGTTCTTTGATGGTTTGCCAAAGAAGTCTGGCAGAGGAAATATTTGACGGATTGACAACATTATTATGGGTTATGGAATCGATGCAAGAAAGAAGAATCACTCTAGTTTCCATATTGTTGACAGAGCTGAGAGTCTTTGAGTCGTCTTCAAGAGCCTCCTTAGTGCCTTTAAGTTCGAGTAACATATTCATCTTGTCCTTCCAGATAGAGTAATTCTCTTTGGATAATATGGGCACGTCTTCGAGCGCAGCTTTGAGAATAATCTGTTGAAAGCCATTGTTGCTGGATCCCTCCATTGGATTGGTTAGATTCGTCGGGTTGGCTTTGGCTTTTAACCGTGTTGGTTATCTGACAAATAGTTTAATTTATATTAACCAAAGAGGGCTGAGCCAGTAGAATCATCAGTAAGAGAAACGCAGAAGAAAGAGTAAGAAACTGAGAATGAAAAAGATAAAGAACAAACATTGGGCACGAATAAGCTAAGATAAGCAGTGGTTGGATACGCTGGATCAGGCTCGAAGAAGATATTGATGAGTACGATAAGAAGGACTTCAAAGGAAAGATGTCAACAGTCAGATTAGACAAGAGTTGAGGATTCGGCGATAGATGACAGTCTTACCAGTCAGATTGAGTTAAAGAAGGAGTTTGAGAAAGTAAGATTTGGTTTGTTAAAGAATATAAGAAAAGAAATGAAAAGATAAAGAAAGAAAAAGAAAAGAGAATAGATAGAAGGAGATTTGTTCAGATGTAGAGTCAACAAAGGAGAATTGAGAAAAGGATGACGCCGGGTTGAGGTTGAGGTTCGTTCTGAGATTGAATCATTGTTTTTGAAGAGAGTGCACGAAAAGAGCAGGGAACATGAGAAGAAGTTGTGAAAGATAGGAACAGGTTTGTGACAGTGTCATTACCCGCGGCATTGTCCGCTCTATAAAAGATGTGACAGTTAAGTAAAGAGAGTAGGAATGGGATGCTGAAAATTATTCAACAAATTTCTCATCATTATTAGACTGGTTGCTTGTCTTAATGACTTGATAAATTGGACATAGATTAATTTTCAGATTGAACTGATGGGTGGATTGATCTCAAGTGAATGGTTGGATTGATTGATTGATCTTGAGTTATTGACTTGATTTTGAGTTGTTGGTGAATGGATTGATTGGATGGGTTGAGTTTTTTGTTGGATGAAGAGACGTTTGATGATTGAAATTGCGCTGGTGGTCTTGAGCTGGCGCGGTCTGTTGACCATTGTATTCTTGAGACGGTAAGGGCAAAAGAGACAAAAGCGCATGCAGACATAGTGCGCAGAATTGGAAATAGCAGCTGCACGCAGGTCTGCTTTACAACAAGAACAAAAGTTTTTGTACTGCTATAAGTATAAAGAAAAAAGAGGAAGATACAATGAAAAATAATAATTGAGAGGAAAACAAGATAATAAGAAAACATGTGATTAGAGAGAGTCAGAACATCAACACGCCCCCCCCAACTTGCAGATCAGTGGAAGGGAGAGCTCAAGGAATTCAAAATCCTTGTGACTGATTTTTTGTTGGCCCCCTTTGTGAGGGCTTCTGCGGTCATCAACTGAGACAGGATTAATTTTGCCTCAATGAAACCATGCGTGAAGTTTTCAAAAAGTCTTTTGGTCTTAATGTTGATGTGTTTTGCTTTGGAGTTGGATCTAAATTTCTTAATTTTGTTTTCAAGTAACTTATTGTCAATCAGATGGAATGGAAATTTGAAGGAGCCTCAATAAACATCTTGGATGAGCCATTGGAGCCAAAGTGCCTCAAGGTGGCAGCTTGATAGGGTCACACATTTGGATTTGGTGGAGGAGTGAGTTATGGATTTCTGACGCCTGCTTGTCCAATATAGCAGACTGCCTTTGAAGGCACAGATGAAACCACTTTAAGAGACTCTCAAGACAGGTTTGTCCGCCCATGTTGCCTTGCTAAAGCACACAAGTTGGTTGGGGATTGATTGTGGTCCAAGCATCAGGGTTATGTCCTTTGTGTTATTCAAGTACCTTCAGACCAGCATCACCTCCTTTCACTGACTCATGCCAGGTTCTTCACAGTGTCTTTCCAGGATTGACACAGAAAAACTGATATTGGGCCTAGAAATTCCAGCTATGAAGTTCAGTTGGCCAATGGGGGGGGAGATAGTTCATGTTCAGAGAAAGAAATTGGTCTTGATCCTCTTTTTTGGCCGTACCAAGGTGAAGACATGGAGTGAGCAGAGTTGATACTGGTCAACTTTGTTTGAGGTTGATTTCTAGATGAATCAGTCCTTCTTTCCTGTTGATCTTCATCCCCAGGAGAGTATTAGGAGTGTGTGCGGAGGAATGTTTGAATTTGAGGAGGAATTTTTCTTTTAATTCTTTGATGTTCCTGGCAACCAGAACATTGTCAAAATGAAAGAATACAAGGCTTTTCTTTTTGTCCCTGATTTACAGACATGAATTGCACGCTAACTCTGGGAAAACCTGGGCTTTGATCCACTTGCTCAGCATTTGGTACCAGTTCCTTGGTGCTTGCTTGAGTCTGTATAATGAATTCTTGAGCCTTAGGTATTTGGAGGAGCAACCAAAGCCAATGGGATTCTTGATGAAAACCTTTTTTTCCAGTTTGGAGCGCAGAATTGCCCCCTTCACATTGAGCTGGAGCATTTCCAGTTTTCTATTGGCCATGTATGTCAGAATTGCTCTGAAAGAAGCTACCTTCCCAGTGGGTATGTATGTCTCCAGATAGTCAATTCCATACTGTTGATTGAAACCTTGCACACATAGCCTGGTCTTAAGGATTAGGTCTTTTCCATGGGTGTTGTGATTTATCTTGAATAAGGGGGCCTTGTTAAGAGGATTTGTGAATTTTTTCTCATTTGCATCTTCCCAAAATTCCTGGTCCTTGATTGTTTTGAATTCTTTTAAAGCCGACTCCTTCCTTCCTGGGATTACCATTTCCTCAACAAGTGAGGAAGGGAGTGCCTCAGAGCTGATGCGTAGTGATAAGGTTTGGCTAGGGTTGCTTGGTTTCTCAGGTTTGGCCTAAGGTTTTCCTTGATGACCAATTATGAGTCCAAGAATTTGTGGGAGTCACCACTATCTGATTCCGCCTTGATGGCAATCAACCCTGCATAGGAGGTATCCAAAGCAGTATGAATTAGAGGTGTTGAACTGGGGACTTGGAAAATATTTGGGAGAACAGTTTGTTGGCTGCTGACAGATTCATCAATCAGGAGAGTGGTTGCCAGCTCTTTTTGATTGATTTTGACATGTTTAGTGCTGATTATTGTGCGGTTGACATGAGAACCTTGTAGGAGAGTAGTGATGGGTTGAATCCCAAAAGTACCCCTGGAGCTCCTTTTTTTCTGAGCTAAGATCTGACATTGGTGTTGTTGATCTTGTAGGTCAGGCTAGAGCCAATTTTTTTGATATAGTCTTCCGGCAGCTGCTTTTGGTGAATTTTCTTCCAGGGGGAATCATCAACTTTCTCCTTTGCAATCTGATTGATCATAAGGCCGCAGCCTTTAACCAACTTGTCCCAGCAGGATTTTGGGACTTCCAAGTCTGACAAATTCACTTGCACAGCCTCCATCATGTTCCTATTTGCCCTTTCCGCTTGACTGTTGTGTTGGGAGTGATAGGGTTTACTTACGATTTGATTGATGAGGTGAGTTTTGTATTAGTTTTGAAGTTTTTGATTCAAAAATTCCCCACCGCCATTGGAGGCAATGTCCTTGGGGTATTTATTGGTTTTTTGGTTCTGTTCTTCTATCACAAAGATAAGTACTTCCGCAGTGTCACTCTTGACTCTAAGTGGAAAGCCCACAAAGTATCCATAATGCAAATAGCTGAGTGTGAGAAAATATTGGAAGCCTCATTTGGAATTTGGGTTGATGGGCCCAATGAGGTCCAGGTGCATCTTCTTAAAGCAGCTTTGAGAAATATATTTATGGTGCTTGAATGGTGCCCCTTTTATGTTAGCCTTGTTGCAGCTGAGACATTCAAACAAGTGTCTTTGCAATTCATTTAGCTTGATTTTGAGAAACTTTTCCATTTGGAATAGACTGGCATGACCCAACAATTGTGGATGGCATAAAGTTCAGTGTTTGAATAGTAGGAAATTTTTGAGTTTTCAACCATGTTGATTACAAATAGGTTTTTAAGGATTGAATCAGAGAGTAGTGCTCAATCCTCCATGGTGATCTCAAAGGTATGTGGATTTTTGCTTGTGTTGACTCAAAGACTTGCTCCTTGACTCATGAGTGCTCCCAATGAGATCAGATTTACCGTTGGTTTGGGTACCCAGGCAACGTCAGACAAGATCAAAATAGCATCCATTGTAGCCAGAGAAACCTTTCCACTCCCTTTGATCACAATGGCAGTATCCTTCTTTCCAGTCTGAATTTTTTTGGTCCCGTTTCTCTTTTCAAGAGTGATGAAAGAGTCCCAGTCAATAACCATATGAATCAAAAAGCCAGAGTCCAGTATGTAGCGCCAATGATTGATTGATTCTGATGAAACATTTGAGCTGAGTCCGCAGAAGAAGTTGTAGAAATGTGCTTCATCTTTTGCTTTTGGTTTCCTTTTATTTGGTACTTGATTTTTGTGAGCATTAGCAGGCTTTATTTCCAGAAATTTGAACCAAAATTAGCTGGATGAATGGGAGGTTACCACTGGGTTGTGCTTCCCATTTTTGCATTGCGTCCCCCTGTGCAAGGCAACATTCACTGGCTCAAAATGTTCTCCTTTGGCAATTGACTCATTTTTATGTTGAATCAGGTGATTGAGAAGAGGTCAACTTTCAAGTTGGTGGTGGAGTGCATGATTTTTGACTTCTTGTGTTGCATTGTTGAGGGAAGCTTGAACAAAGCAAGGTAAGCAATGATGTCATACGGGAGTTCAATGCCAACGTTGGTCATTTTCTTGAGGTATATTTTGATTGTGGTGACAAATGCTTCAATATTTTTTTCCATCAAAAGGTGAAAGGAACTTTTGAAAATGCAAGCTCTGTTTGCACACTGGGATGACGCAAAATATTCTTGAGTTGAGATAAAGATCAATTTGTGTTGTCCTTGTTGACCTCTTCATTGATTTTGTTGTAGGAGTTTGCGACAAGCTTGGAAAGGATATGAGCTAAAAACTTCTAGATTTGTGTCCTTGTCTAGGCAGTTTGATTCATCTTCATTCATTATGTCAAAAATTCCATGCAGCTTTAGGAGTTTTTTGAAATTTTTTCTCCACATGCTGTAATTTTTGGCAGCCAGTAGAGGCATGGATTCAATGAGTGACTTGATTGCTAGGGATTTGTAGTTGGTGGACTCCCCCCCTGGTCCTGGTGTGGATGAGGTTCCCAGTCAATCCATTGTAGCAATTGGCGCAGGCTTTTAACCATTTAAAAGATTTGATTGGAAACCAAAACCAACTGAAATTCACAATGAAATAAGTATGAGTAAGCGTGTGTACAAACAACCACATGTGGAGCATAAGAAAAAAAATAACCAACAGAGAGAGGAGCTGGCTGAGGCAAGCAAGTCTTAGCGCTTGTGGTCTTGAGCTGGCAAAGTCTATTGAACATTGGATTCTTAAGACCGCAAGGGCATGAGAGACCAAAGCGCGCGCGGAAATTGTGAGCAGGATTTTAAATAGGAGCTGCACTCAGGTTGGCTTTACAACAAGAACAAAAGGTTGTGTACTTTTATAAGTATAAAGAAAAAAGAAGAAGATACGAGGAACAAGAATAACAGAGAGGAAAACAGGATAATAAGGGAACATGTGATTAGAGAGATTCAGAACATCAATAATAGTGTCATGACCTTCATGTAAAATTTACATCCTTCAAATGTACTCTCACAAATTAGACAGCACAGACCTGTAACCTTTTACCAATGTAGAAGAAGCCTAACCAAGTTTAGTAGCATACCTGATCAGCCCTCTCTGGTGCCTAGACTGCTCCAATGACATCACACATGTAGTCTGAGCCCCAATCACTTGTATCTCTGTTGTAGCTCCAACCTCTTGTCTATTTAAAATGGCCTCCTCTTCCTTTTCCTGATTTTTCCCCAAGAAAAAAGTTAACTACTTCTTACCAGGAATCCATTGCAGGAAGTTTCATCAGAAACCTTATCTTCAATTCAGTCCTACTCTGCACCTTTTACCCTCTTCCAGTATCCTTCCCCCAAGCCTACTGAGATCAGAGTCCCCTCTGTGCCAATCCCTGCTTGCATGTCAGCAGCCCTTGTGAAAGCATCCCATTTCCTTCCACTGCATACCTTCCCACCTCCCTCCAATCCCTCCCTCTTTTCCTGCCTCATTTCTTTCTACCTCTCCATTTCCCCCCTTTCCTCTAGTTCCTACCTCTTGTGCCATTTCATTTCCTCCTTCCATTCATTTTTCTCTTCCCTTGTCTCCTTGGTTGACCCCAAAGCTTTTTCTTCATCTCACACTTCACTTCACACTTTGGGATTCATTTGGCTTGCTCAAAGCTTGCTTGATAGGCCAAAATAAGGTGGTCTTTGTGGTGGTGGTGTATTTTTGGTGTATCTTTGGAAACTTGGCAATACTAAGCCGGACAACAATCATATCATATTGGTTTTAATCTCATTCATTCATTAGGTGTCTATCATTAATCAGCTGGATTATCTATTCATAGAAATTCAATCTCCTGTACTGGTGGGATGCAATAGTTCACATGCAGGACAGACCTTTGACTTTGGAATTCACTAGGGGAAGCCCCTGGATCATTCAAAAATTGCTTTCTATTTAAAGGAAAAGGACAGGCAACTTTTCAAACCTCCATTGCTTACACTTGCCTCACAGACCCCAGGCAGGGGACACATCATTTGTTTTTAAAATTGCATTTTTCACAACAAGAAGAAAATGAAAAAATATTTAATAAAAATTTTTATTCAAGCAATGAAGTAAAATATTATTCTAAGCGGATACAGTGGTAGTTAATGACTCTTGGAATCAATGGGAAAATCATCTAAACACTTTTGGGAGCTTTCAGTTTAATACCCATTAAAATTTCATTCTGCATGATTAAGGTTTCTTTTCTTCTTTAATTTTACATATTGCTTTCCTCAGTACCATCTACCTGAGTCGATAAAGTGTGAAGCAAATTAATAACAACAATAATGGTGCCTTCCGCTTACTACTTTTGGCTTGTGTAACAACCTTAAAATCATGGCAACTGACTCAGTATATACTTCAGAATCTTGCATTAAATGTAATATTGGTCAACCATCAATTTTATCTTTGCTCTTCCACCCTGGTTATTTTCAACCCTTGGAATTCCACTATTGCTCACACACACACTAGTTTGGGATCATGCTTGGATAGCCACATTAACTGTATAGTTTGAAAAATGACTAGTTCCTTACCCAGAATAAGTTTCAGCCTCCTAGATGCCAAGATCTTTGCTTTCCTTTAGCTACCAGAGGTGATAGAATAAATAATAAATATACTATTCAATATATGCAGCAAAAATCTGCAGAATATTTGGATAAATCTATTGCAAGGTTAATTGGTTGGGTTTATGGTTTAATATTATAAATCAATATTAATAAATTGATTATTGAATAAATTAATAGAGGGTCAAAAATAATATTGGGGATCTTTAACACCTCTCTTCAGGTAATTCAATATGAAAACACTTAGAACTGGTTACTTTGGAACCTTTAATTTATATTCTTCACAAATATATTTCCCAAAGATAATATGTGTATAAAATACATGGTGGAGTGTCAGGGCTTTGTAAGCAAGCTTCCACGACAGAAAAAGGATAATAATACTCACTATTATATTATTTCTTCATTGGGTACCTTTTTAGGACGTGCACTGATGCTTTAAAACCTGTTACTGGGGTTAAAAGGTTTTTCAGCAGTTTAAATTGATAAAAAGGGTTGGGGGTGGATATTTTTGATCAGACTAAAGCCATAAATCATTTGCTTATCTCTTATAATTATTTTATTACCTTGGCACAGTGTCTGGATGTAAATATAACTGGGTCTCTGGGTATCAATATACTCACAAGATCTCCTTATTTATAGCTCTTTGAGTCCCAGTATTGTCCTTCTGAGGGATACAGGGGCTCAAAGGGAAGGCCACCAAGGCTAGCAGGGTCACCAGTGGTAGCCTTTCACTTTTTCTGGGTGCTGTAGCACGGTTAATATCTAATTCCACAATGTTTCTACCTTTTAATTGATGTTTTGGACGTGTGAATAACACTTTTCTGTCCATATTATCTATTATTAATTAATTATCCTTTGTAAATGTTCCCAATATGTTAATAATTCTTTTAATAGACATTCCTACGAGTGATCTTATGTCAAGTGTGTTCTCATTATGTATTAACTGATTGGAGTAAAATCGTGATATTGATTTTACTCCTTATTTTCAAAATTCAGTTGATTTAAAGAAAACAAATTACCAAAAAATATAATTTATGATAATTCATGTAATATTTTTACATCATTAGTTTCCTGAGTATGTCACAAAAAATATTGATGCCTTAAATTTCTCACAATTGTATATTAAAGTATTTTAATATATTTTTACAAATAGTAGTTATCTAATTTTTGACATTTTTGGTATTTTTAATTATATTGATTAAAAAATAATTATAAAGTTTATTTGGGTATTTTGATATACTTTTAGGTATTTTTAGATTATATACTATCCACAGGAACATTTATTACATATGTGGAATTTTCCTTTGTAGGTTGTAGCATGTTTACGTGGTACCCAAGCTTCTCAGGCTGCCTGTCACTATGTCAGCCGGTAGTCCCATGCTGTTTACTTCTCAGAGGCCTGGGGCTGCGTACACAGCTTGTCAGGGTACGCTGAAAGAGTGGCAGTGCTGCTTCTCAGCCGCGTGCGGGTGTATTGGTTGCTGCGGCTGCGTTCCGGAATCGTGACAGAACACATTTCTGGATGGAACTCCTAAAATATACAAAACACCTCAATTCTGACTTAATTTTAGGTGTGAAAGCTATACCTGACAATTCATTTAAAATATTTAATTGGCCAAAAAGTCCCATAGTGGTTTTGTGATATTTTTGTCTTTCCTTTATTTAATTATTAAAATTCTTAGGTGTTGGATTTCAAGGGTCGGGTCAGTGAGTGACCCCACCTAATTTTGGGTGGAGAATTCATCTTTACAATAATTTCCAAGGATTTCTGACTACTTCTTAAGTTCACTTTAATATTCTTATTTTTATTTTATTTTTGTTACTTTTTCATCTTGCTTTTTAATATTAGAAAGCTGGCAATAAGCTACCTCTTCACATTGACCTTGTTCCCCCATGCCATTTATTCCTGTCTCATCCATTAAGTCCTGTACCCTCATATTCTATGGTCTTTCACTTATTCTACAACCTTGGGAAAGAATTTAATGTTATTCCATTCTACTGTTACGTTCCCTTCATTCATTTCCTCATTGCTCTCTAGCTTTAGTTGGCCATCCATTTTTTGGTATCTAGTCAACTTTGAATTACCTTATAAAGGCTGTGTTGCCTGCATGAATATTTTTTCTCAGTTATTTAATTTCATACATTCTTGCATTTTGCTAAATCCAGTCACCACACTGGGCTTGGCTTTTGTTTCTTTCCATCAAAACACTTCCTTCCTCCAGATTTTTGTTGAGCCAAAAAATCATAATTTTGCACTTTGAAGTGAGCCTTTCTACCTTGCATTGTCTCTTGCACTCAGTTTCTCCATTTGCGTTGACAATCATCTAAGATTTCCCTATAGTATGTGGGGTGTTTGTGTGACGCCAGCTCAAGCTGTAAATTTGTTTCAAAAATTGAATCAATTGATTCTCATCCTTACTGCTTTATCACCACTCTGAAACACTAATTTATCTCTTTCTTATTCATTCTTCATTTCACCATCAACCTACAAATCTTTTACTTCACTTGATCTATCAAGTCAGGAATCACCTCAAGCTGTGATGTTTGATTATACATATCTCAAGCCCTCCAATTGATACTGACCACTTTTGACCAACAGATCATTAGCCTCAACTTTTAAGAAGGTCTCAAGGTTGCTTTAACTGTCTAGAAGCACAAAAGTCAAATTTATAATGAATCATTTCCTATCTCTGTCACAGAAAAATTTGTCTTACTCAGCTTTTGTAGTTGTCCTTTTTTTCCAACTTCATCATGATCATGTCAAAAAATCCCATTTTCTGATTGTTCAACTGATCAGGCTTGTTCCTCTTGATTGAATCTCTCTGTTTACCATCATAGTATCCTTTTTTCAGGCTGTGATTGTATTAAATTGTTTCCTTTCTTTGAAAACAATCAATGGTCCTTGGTTTCAAGAATCTTTATATCAATGTTAAAAGCAAAAGGATCCTGACATGAAAAATCATCAACAAACACCAGGATCATGGGGTGACAGCACAATTCAAAAAATAATGCTGAAGACCCTTGTGACATCAAAAAATCTTTTTATTGAAGGAGTTTACTCAATTTGGAAGGTTCAAATGGAAATCCATTTTATTCGCAAGGAATCCTTGCCATTGTGGAAAAAAAAGTGACAACATTCAAGAAGATTGAAATCTCAACAATGAAATGGCTCCTTTTCTTTTAGCCAAGCAAGAACTGGAAATCCACCCCAATATTATCAAACCAGGAATTATCTGTAACACAAAAGAAATCTTGATCCCAACAGTTTGTGTTTCCCTCAGACATTCTGGCCCATCCTATACTCTTTCAATTCCCATAAAATCTGAAAAAATGTGTTCTCAAATAATGCACTGCAAAAAACATATCAGTTTTGCAAGATTTTTGGCAGCACAAAAAAATTGATTGGAGGTGGCAACCGCTTCCAAAGTGGATATGAATTTTCAGCTTGCTACTATTGCAGAGCAAGCTCCAAAAGTAAAAAAATAAGATAAAAAGAAGAATAAAACAATTAACATAAGAATTAGTAAGAAATCCATGAATATTATTGCAGAAATGGATTATCTACCCAAAATTAGGTAGGGTCACTCCCTGACCCCACCCTTGAAATCCGACTCCTTATATTTTTTAAGAATTGAAGAAATGAAAGACCAAATGACCATGGCATCAATATGGGACTTTTTGGCCAATTAGATATTTCACATCCATTTTCACATCTATTTTTCAGACCTAAAATTCAGTCAGAATTGAGGTTTTGTTTATAGTTTAGGAGATAAATAAAGAAATGTGTTCTGTCACAATTCCGGCATGCACCCACTGCAATCAATAAACCCGCGCGTGGCTGAGCAGCAGCACTGCAACCCTGTCAGCGTACCCTGACCAGCCGTCTACGCAGCCCAGGGCCTCTGAAAAGTACGCAGCCGCGGGACTATGTGCTGACAGAGTGACTGGCGGCCTGAGAAGCTCAGGTACCACGTAAATATTCTACAACCTATATGGGGACATTCTACATACGTAATAAATGTCCCTGTGGATTGTAGATAATCTAAAAATACATAAAATTATATAAAAATACATAAAATTATATAAAAATAAATAAAATTATATAAAGATACATAAAAGTATACAAAAATTCATAAAATTATATAAACATACATAAAATGATATAAAAATACATAAAATTATATAAAAATACATAAAATTATATAAAAATAAATAAAATTATGTAAAAATACATATATTCTATAAAAATACAAAAAATTATATAAAAATACATAAATATATTATATAAAAATACATAAAATTATATAAAAATACATAAAATTATTTAAAAATACATAAAATTATATAAAAATACATAAAATTATATAAAAATACATAAAATTATATAAAAATACATAAAATTATATAAAAATACCTAAATAAACTTTATATGTATTTCTTATTGAATATAATTGAAAATTCCAAAAATGTCGAAAATAAGAGAACTAATATTTTTGAAAATTTATTATAAACCTTGAATATAAAATTTTGAGAGCTTCAAGGCATCAGTATTTTTGTGAAATACTAAGGAAACTAATGATGTAACAATATTCCATGAATTTTCTTGACTTAAATTTTTAAGTAATTATTTTTAGTAAATGAACAGAGTTTTGAAAATAAGGAGTAAAATTAATATCATAATTTTACTCCTTTGAGTTAATACATAAGGAGAACCCACTTGACATCATGTTACTTATAGGTATTTCTATTAAAAGAATTATTAACATACTGGAAACATTTAATTAGGATAATTAATTAAATAATAAATTATATGGACCCATTAGTGTTATTCACACTTCCAAAACATCAATTAAAAAGGTAGAATAATTCCCATACCCTTAAGAATTGGATATTACCTGTGCTACAGCACCTAGAAAAATTGACAGGCTATCACTTTTTGACAGAATAAAACTGGTTACCCTTCTAGCCTTAGTGTCTGTCCCTCTGAGCCCCTGTATCCCTCAGAAGGAAAATATTGGGACTCAAAGAGCTATAAATAAGGATATCTTTGCGGATATTGATACCCAGAGACCCAGTTCTATTTACATTCAGACACTGTGCCAAGTTAATCACATACTTATAAAAGATAAGCAAGTGATGTATGGCTTTAGCCTGATCAATAATATCCTTCCTCAAATCTTTTTATCAATTTAAAATGCTGAACAACCTTTAAACCCCAGAAACTGGTTTAACCAATCATTACCCATCCCAAAAAAGTATCCAAAGTATTTAATAATATACCAATGAGTCTTATTATTCTCATTCTGTCCTGGAAGCTTGGTTTCAAAGCCTTTCCACTCCACCATGTGTATTCTATACATATTATCTTTGGGCAATACATCATTTAAAAATATAAATTAAAGGTTCCAAAGTAACCAGGTCTACTTGTTTTCAAATAGAATTTCCTGAAGAGAGGTGTTAAAGATCCCCAATATTATTGTTGAAACTCTATTAACTTATTTAATAATCAATTTATTAATATTGATTTATAATATTAAACCATGAAGCAAACCAATTAACCTTGCAATAGCTTTATTCAAATATTTTTATGGATTTTTGATGCATTTATTGAAGAAAACATTCATTATTAATTCTATCACCTCTGGTAGCTAAAGAACCTCAAGTTTCTTGGCATCCAGTAGGCTAACATGAATCTCTATTTGAATTATCCATGTTGAAAAAAATGGCATCCATAATCCAGTACAATTTCTTCTCCTACTATTACTGCTTCACACACAAACCTCCAGCAGGACAATCTTCTTTCATTCTGTACTCCAGATGCTGAATTCACCTTCTCACCAAAAAAGGGTGGTTCCAGTTGAGGAACCTCAAAGAAGGCTTGAAATCCATCCAGAATGGCAAAACTGGCCCCAGCCTTGAAATCAGGGGACAGATCAATGTGTCTATCTACTCCGCAATAGGTTGCCAAGAATATACATACCTTATATGTATAATTGGGCGATGATAGATTCATGGCGCCAACCCTGTGGTAGTTGTTGAGGTCCCTCCATGGCCCATTTGAGCGGTGGGGGCCCATGGAGAACTACAAAATGCAGTTCCAAACCCGCCTAACCCCCCGGGGTTATATAGGAGCTGTTTACCCCCCAGAAATGGCAAGTTTGAGTGGTGTATCCCTGTACACAGCTCAAATAGGCTTTTTTTGGGGATGTGCAACCCCCAGAAGTTTTTCCAGAATTCTTGGAACCCCCTGGACCACACTTGGGTGACTTTAACATAAATTTGGGATCAATGTATACTATGTGGGACAGTTGCAACATACCTAGCAATACCAAAATAAAATGAAAGTGAAATAAAAGTGAATTGAAAGTGAAATCAATTGAATTATCCTAGATATTAAATTGAAATTTGACACATATTTCTAAACTGAAAAGTGAGAAAACTTTGCAGTTGTTAATTTGAAATTTGGATTCAATACTGAAGTAGCATTGCAACTTTTTTCCATTATGGGAACAGGGGCAAGCCCTCCTCATGGCATGGCTGCTTTGAAAGACTACATCAATGGTTCCATAAACAAAGATTTGGAAAAGAAGTATTCCAGTAATGAAAAATTGGAATCCCCAATTGCATCCACATCTATGGTCACAATTGAGGAAAAAAGATTCTCAAAGTTGGATTTGACCTCTGGTTGTGAGTAACATTTTATGTTACTGAGGTCTTTGCCTGATTTAATTTTATCAAAAATAATTGAGGGATTTTAATTATGAAATTCTGAAACTATGAGACTATGAAACCTATGAAACTATGATAATAAACAATGAATTTTTACTAGATCCCCTTTAACCAAATACCTTGAGAGCCTTTCCTACCAGGGAAGTTGTGCAAAACCATTCTCAAACATGGGATATGAAGCATGGTTACACTCTGACTGTTTTTAACTCAAAGAAAGATAAATATGCGGAATTGGCCTGTGATTGGTTCCTACTTGGGGCAACTACTTACCAAACAGTCTTGGAAAACTCACACAAGGAAGGTTGGGTGCAAGTCTTAAATCTGTGCAAGTCACACAAATTCAGACCCCTTGTGGTGACTCTCCTACAAAGAAACTCAACATAACCATCAACAATCAGAACATCCCTCTTTCCATCCTCAAATGAGGAGAATCACTGGGGTAGCCTTAAAAAATCTAATTGAAGGCAGGAAGATGGGCTCAATACATTACAACTTAAGAGAAAATTGAGCAAGATTTATGGCGGCAATTATTTTGATGACCAAAAAATAAATAACACTAAGTGGAAGGTAGTGCTTGAAGAACTGAATGGGAAAAGTGTTTTGGACGTACTATAAAAAGGGCTTGAAGAATGAAGTTGGATTCATCTGTCAAAATTCAGTTATTCTTGTCCCACTCAGATTTGTTAAAGCTTTCCAAAAAATTCCATCATATTTCTATGTTGGATTGTACTTATAAGAGAAATAAGTATAAAATCCAGCTATTGAATGTTTTAGGAATGACAGCCAAATGGAAAATTTCTGTCACCTTACTGATACCAGGAACCTTTTCTGTCCTTTAGCTACAAAAAGAGATATTGGTGTTGGAATTATAATAATTCCATGAAAATTACGTAGAATGCTCAAATGGTTGATTAAGAAGCAAGCGCAAAGTTTTAAGTGGTTTTGTTGGATTAAATTGATTAAAATATATTTTTCAAGTGGGGCCACAGGTTATGCAAATGTTGGATCTTTATTGGATAACAACCTCTCTTCAAGGGGCTCTTTTGAACCATGTAAAGACCTTGGGACAATGAGGTCCTAAGTGATTACTCAAAAGGGGTTCACTCAAAGGGATTGGGTGAATGGCTTAATCACGGCACTTATTCCTGGAGGCAAGGAGGAGATAACTTACTCACTTAAGCAGATACTCCAAGAAACTTGCAGAAATTCATGGTTGAAATGGTCTCAGGACAATTGTTAGGGATTCTTTCTGATATTCTTCAATGTAATTAACAATGGGTTAGAATTAATAGTTGAACTATCAGAATGAGGCCATAAATCACTGGTTTATCTTGAATAAAAACTTTATTACGGATGAAAAGGGGTCTGGATTGATTACTTAAAAATTACTGGTGTTAAAACCATCTAAAAGGGGTATTCTATATACTTTTCAGGGGTAATAAGATCTTCTCAGGGAACTGAGCAAGGGTTGTGCTTGTGTGCTTAGGCTAGCAGGGTAAAAAAGGCTAGTATGGCACGTATTCTTTGTGCTGTCAACTTGCTAGCCTGGCCTGGTTCATATTTCTATGTGAAATAATTGTCAGAAGTTATTTAAATATTAATTTGTTACTGTTGTGGTTCAGACATATTTCCTTATTCTTTATTTATTTATTTTTGAGTGGCATAGGTAGAAGTGGGTATTTTTAGATTCTACGCCATCGTCTGCACATGTTGATAATTTTTAATAATTTTATGGTAGAATCCTTGGTGTGCTTCGTGTTTCATAATGATTTGGAAATTTCATTTACATTTCAACCTTCATTATTGTTTCTCACAATTTATTTGCTTTAATGTTTTGATTTTCATGTTTTTATTCAATTTTCTTAGGTTTTAAACATCTCCCTATCCTTCAGTCAACTTGTTACATATGCATGATGTATGCATGCAAGTAGTAGCATGTTCCTGCGGTACCTTGCTGTTGGAATGAGCAGGACTGATTTTGAGGCGCGCAGGCTTGACAGCTGCGTGCGGGAATCCATTTCCAGTCATTTCTCATGCGGGTTTCTTGATATGGGCCTGCTTATTGGGTGTCAGGTGTCTGTACCCTTGCTATATGAATGCAGGGCTGCGCGCGGGAATTGTGTCATAACACAAATCCGCCTGTAACTCCTAAAATATACACAACACCTCAATTCTGATTGAATTTTGGGTGTGAACCCTATACGTGGCACAATGTGTGAAATATTAGAATGGCAAAAAATTGCCATAGTGCTGCTGTGGTTTATTTGTCTTTTTCTTCTGAATTTATTCAAAAATTAAAGGAGTTGGAATTCAAGGGTGGGGTCAGTGAGTGACCCTACCTTTTTTTGGGTGGCAAATCAATTTCTGCAATAATATATATGGATTTCCCACTCCTTCTGATTTGATTCTTTATTTTATGTTGTTGACCTGCTTTGAAAGGTTGCTCTTTTCAACTAGCAAGCTGACACTTTCATAAAAGCTCTTTTTTTCATAACAAAAGAAATGTTTGAGTTCTACAGTTTGTCTTTAAATGCATTAAAGGAGTTTACTCATGATCCTGAGAGACTTCCAAAAGTTGTTGTGAAGGGCTGTGAAAAAGCTCTGATTTGTGTGATTTCATCTGGTTTCCCAGAGTCATCAAGACAAAGTGGCAATTGGCACTTTTCTAAAAACATAAAAGCAAATTTTAAAGGGAGATTTGTTAATGAATTTAAAGGATGGAAAAGATTTATGAATCAATGGGCAAAGTATGGGGCATCAAAGACCAAGGAGGAGGTGGAGGTCAATGATGTGGAACTCAGAGTAGCTCCAAATCACTGCTTCTTATTTTTCCTAGTTTTGGGTTCTGACCATTTGAATTGTATATTGTTTCTTGAAAGACTATGAGGATGTGCTTGAGTATATGAAAAATAACATTTTCCCTATCAAAGAGAGGTTTTTAAAGGCGTGGACTTCAACTTCTTGGGTTGAGGGGGCCCATGCCAATGTCAAACAATTACTTGCAAACTCTTTGGGAAACATGTTGGATGTTTGGAAAAACCTTGAAGGAACAGTTATGAATCAAATTAAACCAGTTCATGCATCACTACACAACTCTTGAATTAATTTAGGGAAAGTTACTGTCACCATTGGGATAAAAATTTTCTTTAGAGGTAATTCAGCTCATTAGGGAACAATTTTAGAAGTTCAAACGTGATCATGATGGCAAATTTTGCACCAATTCATACTCAAAGGCTATGGTTTTGCCCTGTTCCCACCAAATAGGTAACCGTCTAGCATTCAGAGGATCCTGGGTACCCATAGATTTTCATCCTCAGTGGAGGTTTGAAAATGACCCTTGAAGTTCTAGTTATGTAAGTTGGCTTAATTTGGATTGTTCAAATCACTATGTGATTAATGCTTTGGGATTAATTATTCCTAATCCACTAATGGTTGATAATTTTCAATTTTTGAAGTTCAACGTGGAAAAAATGCTGAACTTTTCTCAGTTACTTGAAAAAGTGAATGCAATGATCTTGGAATATCCGGATCATGAGCAAGGCAGCCTGTTGAAGTATATCATTTGAAAGATCACAAAATATTGATCAAAGCCAAGACTTGAACCTAAAGTCTTAAGATCAACTAGGGGAAGGCCAAAATTGACAGATAGGCGGAGAGAACAATCTTGGTTCAAGCATTTTGAAAAACAACTCAAGTGGGAAAATAGGCCTGGAAGAATGCATATCAAGAAAAGAAGAAAGATTGTAAGTCTTTTCTTTTGGAAAACATTCATTTTTGGGGTTTAATTGACTAACTTATTAATGATGAATTGTTATTGAAAGTCAGCAGGATCAGAATATGAATTTCATAGTTCAGAGGAAGAGACTGGAAGTAAATTGGGATCAATTAATTTGGAATTGGAATCCTCTTCAGAGGAAGAAGACATGCAGCAAAGGTCAACAAGAAGCTCATCTTTGGTGAGTATTCATTTCATCAATGTGATTAAAGAAATTAATACTAAGTTAGTTTTGATGATAGGAACCAAACATGAAATACCTCAATCAAATACCCAAAAAATTCCATCAGTTCTTGGGTGCAATTTGGGATCCAATTAGAGGTGGGAAAAGCAGATTTAGATTCATTTCTAAATCTCTTGGTTACAATGAACATCAATGGTTGAAAGTGAGAAAGGAAATGATTGAAACATCAGGTAAACATAAAGCATGCTAAATTAAGATTCTTGTGTTAAAATTATGGCCAGCAATTAGCTTAGGAAAATGAGCAGTATTTAAAGCAAAAGAAATGCTGGACACTGGGTGTCAATATTGTCTAATGGGGCTCTCATGATGGGGCAATATCTTGGATGAATTTGATTGGAATGATGAATGAATGAATGGAAAACAGCAGGGACAAGAGCTCCTAAAGTACAAAAGATTGGCCTCTTGTGAGCCCATGATACAACAAGCCAAAAGGCAAATTTTCCGCCCCAAAAAAGCTCTACAGGCTCTACTGGCCTTGTTACTTGGTTTGGACTACATCAGCCCACATGGCATCAGTCCCTGTACCCTTACAACCAGCCCATTCTAGTTATTTCTGGTGTTTCCACCTCAATGGGGCTGAACCAGCCCCTTAACTGTTCAATCCCCTTGGCTGGTTGTCCGTTACAACCAGCCATGATTACCTCATTGCCTTGTTTACAGGCTGTTTGCCTCATGCAGCCAGCTCCTGGCCCCTCCAATGGGCCAGGTGGGACCCAGGGCACACCTGGGTCTGGTCTCAGACTCACATGGGGGGGGTGTGACCAGCGGACCTGCTGTTCCCACCCTCTTTCTCTCAAATATCTGGTGGGGGCGGTCAAATCCCCTCACCAGGGGCCCTGGGGGTTGATACCCCCAGGGTGTTGTCAAGTAAATTGGCCTGGGAGGTGATCAGGTCCCCCCAGGCCCATCACTCCTCCCCCTTGGTAAAGGGGGGGGGAGAGCGCCCCTGTCCCGCTTGGTTGCCTCAACCAATCAATGGTGGGGGGGTGATGAATTCCCCCCCACCTGCTGGTCGCTACCCTTGCGGCCAGCGCCGCCACCTCCTTGGGCAAGGGGGTGGTCAGGTCTTCAACCCAGCCAGCTTGCCCCCATCCCCCTTGCAACGGAAAGAAAGGGGAGGCGGAGCAAACCGGGGCCCCAAGCCCCGGCTCCGTGGCGCTGGTTGCCTAGCGCGACCAGCCGGGCCCGCGCAGGATCCCTCGGCCGCGCAACAGCCCCACGCGGGCCTTTGGGCCCCGCGGGGGCGTACCAAGAAAAACAGGCGGCCCCAAACAGGCCGCAACGCGGGCAGCGGCCCCGAGCGGGCCACAACAAAGGCGGCGGCCCCAATGGGCCGCCCCAGGCCCGAATTGTGAGAATTACATACTTTGGCGGGCCAGCCCGTCTGGCCAAGTATGTCCATAATAGAGCTTGGGCCCTTTTCATGCCCAAATAAGCCCATTTGGCTTGGGTGGCCCATCCACCCTGGCAAGCACGTGAGGGCCCGTGTCTCAAAAGACCATAAAAACGTGTTTTGGCGCCCAAATGCCCAAAACCAATAACACCCACATAGGCCCATGTGGCTCACGTGATGTCGAATGGGCCGTGGAGGCCCATTTTTGCATCCCATTTGGATTACACACTCCTATGCACATTACCTGAGTGCATCTGCATTTTAACAGCTTGGTGATGCAAAAGAGGTAAAAAAAATAATAAACAAAGTCTTGATTTTGAACGCATCAATCCAAAGATTTGCTCTTCAAAATGATAACTGGAAATTTCAAAGTTTGATATATTTCAAAACTAAGAACAATGGAGCTGGGAGGCACAATAGGGTGTTAAAAACAGACTTGAAAGGGAGTGTGATGAAACTGAAGTGAATGTGATGGAAATTCTTACCCAGGAATTTCTCTGATACCAGAAATACAATAATACATGAAAAGAGGAGAGACAAGATGTTAGGAGGTCTGAGGGTCTGATAGAAAGAGAAAAATCATGAGAACATGAGTTGTAATGAGAAAGTTGGTTTGATGAAATTAGTTAATTCTCACATTGGATCAAATATAGATATGTATGTCTTGATATTTTTTGAGTGATTGAGCTGTTTCAGGGATGTTGAATGTGAGGCTGAGCGTTCAAGTTGAATCAAGAGAGATGAATGTGAAGATAGGGATAGGTGGATGTTGAGGGCGGATGATGATAGGAGGGGGGTTTAAGAGAAGTGACGAGTTTGGTGATATCCAAGGATGCTGGAACCATCTTGGTGATACTGGGAGGAGTTTAAGCACAGAGAGAGTGAAGCAAGGGGAGAAGAATAATATTGGAGGAAGAAGATCCTGAGCGGAAATGGGAGGAGATGATCCTGATCCTAAGCAAAAGTGTGGTCATTGGAAGTTGGGTTCCTCCGGGGATCAGACAGGTGTGTTGAGAGGAAATTGGCTTCTCACACCGCTCCCAGCTCCCCGCACCAACTTAGCTTCTCACACCGCTCCTTAGCTTCTCACCCCGCTCCCGCTCCCTACTCAAGTTCACCAAAACCCCACTCCCGCTCCCGTGCTCCTCATTCCGATCCGCTCCTTCCCCATCCATCATCTGCTTCTCTGCTCCGGCTCCTCCATCATCTCTTCGCCATCCGCGTCATCCGCCTCTCCGCTTCTCATCCCATCCATCATCTGCTTCTCCGCTCTGGCTCCTCCATTATCTCTTCGTCATCCGCCTCTCTGCTTCCCCATTATGTATTCTCCACCCTTCCTTTGACATCATCTCTTGACCCTCATATAAGCTCCTCAAGTCCCAACAGCTCCCATCCAAAACTTGACCTACTGTCCTGTCTCGAAATTCAACTATTGCCCCAAAACCTCAACTGATCAAGCCTTTCACCAATTTTCTTTTCTGTTCACATGTGAGCTTGACCTGTTTCAGATCCCATGACAACCGCTGACCAATCTCAAAACATCTATATTCATTTCCATCCATTTTCATTTCCTCATTTCCTGATTTTCATTTTTATTTGAGCGCCTCACCTTGTTCATGTCCGCACTGAGTGAGAACCTTCAGCCTTCTATTTTCTTCTTTCTCATGCTTCTCCTTCAATGTTTGTTAATTTCAGTTCCTTAGTCTGTTGGTTCAGGTAATCAAAAATCTTTAGCTCTTCAAGGTGCAGGAGTAGAATGGAGCGGGGAAGATCTTGAAGGGTGCAGTGATGACAAAAAATGGTTGGCTAAACTTGATATGGGACAAATATTAGCAGAAACATACGCCAGACCCATATGTTTCATTTCATTGGAGTCATGTTGTTCTTATTCCCAAATGAATAATGGTGTTACAGATAATTCATAAGCTATTCATATTTCCTTTGTGAACAATAACCATTGGGTTATATTGGTAATTTAGGGATGATGATTCCAATCCCTCCCATTGTAGCACAAATGCGTTCCTTTATTTATAAAAAATACTATAGTTTGGTTGATCATCTCAAAGATTGACTGAAAATGTATTCTAGATTATAGAGATTATATAATTTGAATTCATTTTATCATTGGCTTTCATATCAATTGTAATTCTAATGTGGCTAACAAGTCCTATTAATATAAAGGGTTGTAACATTTTGAACATCATTATGTTGAGTCTTTTGATTTAATGTAATTATATTGAGTTTTTTGAATGAGATTTTAATATTATGTAAGTTCAAATTGTGTTGGGATGATTCCATCACAAGCAGTAATTTAATCCTTATGATTGGATCTGCTTAAAACAAGATGAAGTGGTTTTTTTGGTGTTTTTAGTTTGGGATAGTGCAGTTACTTGTCTTTTTTTTGGCGTTTTCACTTTAGGGCTACTCAAGTTACTTGTATTTTTTTGGTGTTTTTATTTTAGGGCTAGTACAGTTACTTGTGTTTTTTTATGGTCTTTATACTTTAGGTATATTCCATTGGATAGTACCAGTTTTTTTGGTTTTATAATTATATTGAGTGTTTTGAATGAGATCTCAATGATAAGTCAGTTCAACTTGTATTGGGCTGATTCAATAATAAGGATTATTTTACACCTTATGATAGGATCAGCTTAACACAACTTGAACTTGGTATTTTTTTGGTTTTTAGTTTAGGGCTAGTCCAGTTACTTGTCTTTTTTTGGTGTTCTTAATTTAGGGCTAGTGCAATTACTTAAGATTTTTTTGGTGTTCTTAGTTTAAGGCTAGTCCAGTTACTTGTGTTTTTTTTTGGGTCTTTTTACTTTAGGACTATTCCATTGAATGGTACCATTATTTCTTTATTTAATTATTATTTTTACATTTTTTCAACCCAAAAATGAACATTTTTTGATCTTTTGGTTGATTTATGTTTTTTTGGAAGATTTTTTTTGTTTATGGGTTATGTTAGTACACTTTCCCTTTTTTTTACACAAAAAATTAACATTTGTTGATTTTTTGGTTGATTTCTGTTTTTTTGGAAGGTTTATTTATTTTATGGGTTATGTTAGTTCACTTGCATTCCTTTTTGTTTTTTTTGGCTCACCACATTCCGGTGGCGTGTGGTTTTCCACACAACTAAATTAGAGCCATTTGGAGTTCAACACGGCTGGAATGTAGTTGTGCTGCATTCCACACAAGCCTGGATGGTGGTGTGTGAGCCAGGCGGTTCTTCAAGCCATGTGGCACGCAACATGGCTTTAATTTGGTCCTGTGGCGTGCCCCACAGCCCATTTTGAGTCGTTTCCAAGGCTCATTTTGACTTGTGTCCATGGCCCATCATGAGTTGTGTCCACGGCTCACTATGAGTTGTCCCCACGGCTCATTTTGAGTCTTTTCCACGGGTCAATGGGCTGTGAATTCACCATTACCCTGCATAATATCTTGCAAGTTACCTGGAATTAAGATGTAAGTACATTCCAAGGCTACAAATTTATGGTTATTTAATTTTTCTGGGGTTTCCTAGGACTTCTACACCGTCCTTTTGAATGATTTCAAGTCCTAGGATAATTTAAATAACCTTTGGTGTATGTAATTAGAACCTTTTACATTGAACCCCCACCCACAATAGGTAATAGTACCCTATTCCTCATTGGTTATGATGTAGTGAGGTACTGAGATCTTTTGGAAGTAAACAGGGAGAGCCTTAAACTCCCCCAATGATTTTTTGATTCCCCTGAGGGCTCCTGTTACCTTCAAAGAGGAGGGGCTTTAACCTATAGCTCCTCAATCACTTAAAATTATTGTTTATTTGTAAGAGATTAATGCAAGAATTTAAACTTAGTATCAAGACAAGATTGACTGGGGCTAAAAATTTAAGTAATATGATCAATTAATAATCTTATTGGAAACTCCAAATTTGAGTGGAAGGTCTAAATTGGATTAGTAACCCTTGTATGTTACTACTTTAAAGGGTGTGAGCTTATTTATAAGCAAAGCCCCTTTGATCTTCATTCATTTGAAGCCAGGCGCCATGCCGTTCAGAAAGGTTTAAATTGTGGCTTTTTTACTCAGAATACCTCTTGAGTGTTGGAGTTTTTATGCTCTTTCCTACTTTTTTGGTTATTTAAGTCATTAACCAAGCTTTAACCAGGGCTAGGTAAATCATTAGAGGTTAAATCCCTGACAATTGGGGCCCTTATCAGAATTAAGAGGCTCCAAAAGTGTTTTTTCTAAAAAAATTACATATTTTTCTGGACCTTTTTCCATTTATTGATCAATTTTTATTTTTTTTTGAAAAAAACAAAAAAAAATAGAAAAAAAGAGAAATTTTTGAAATTTTTGGACTGCTTGTTAGCCAGATTGAGCTTTTGCTATTTCCACAGATTTAATTGTGTTTTGAGAGATTAAAAATGAAACGCTTTGAACCATATTTTATAGTTATATTTTTTTTCAAAAATTTCATTGTCTTTAATCTTGGAAGGTACACAAAATAGCATAGAAATAAATTTTTTTGCACAATTTTTCTTAAATCCCACATTCTGTTAGTTCTAGGGAAATTATTATTTTTTCTTCCACCTTAGATCAAAATTAAAGCAATTAATACCATTTTTGTTTCTTTTGAATAAAAGTATAGTTTTTGCCATAACATTGTTTTATTTTTTTTAAAAAAAATCTAGTTTTTTTTTGGAATAGATTTTTTCCAGAATAGGCAAGTTGCAAGCAGTTATACTTCAACAGGCCAGCTTTGAGTTTTAGAAAGATCAACTGTTTGTGTTTTCAGATATTGCAGAAGCTGGGATTTGAATGTAACCCCAATAACCAAACCTTGCCTATTTGAGCCTTCAATCAAATTTCATGAGTCAGCTCCCTGGAACTTGAAAACCAGTTTGAAGCAAAAGGTGAAAACCAACAATGAAGTCCTGTGGTTTATTTAGCAATGACATCAGAGGAATAATTTTCCAAATCTGTAGAAACATAAAAATGTCTGTTGTGTTGGTTCAACAGAAAATCATCACACCAAACTCAATCATTTCCCAAAGTGACATGGTTGCCAGCATATGGTAATTGAGCCCAAGAGGCTGTCAATTTCTGATATCTACTGATGCACGTTGGATGCATCCTTAGTTTGATCCAAATAAGGGTTTTTTCAGGTTTGTTGCAATAGGAAATTCAGCTTGATGGTTCTTTGCCTCTCAAGATCATTCAGCTTAAGGGGGGAGCTGATTGGTATATATAAATGGTGTCAGGACTCATTGCTGCATGCTTCAAATCATCTTGTTGCTGTAAGACACCCAAAGGTTCTTCTGCAGAGGGGAAAGGTGGTTTTTAAGGCTGCCCTCCTGAGTCTTGCAAATATATTTAGATTTAAATGCCATTGACCTTGTAGATGTAGAATAAGGGAGAATGGATAACTCGGTAGTTAAAAACAGCAAGGAAGACAAAGAACTCTGAGACAAGAGGGAGAGGGAAATACTTGAACAAAATATAATATAGTTTGTTTCAGAGTTCAACAGAACCATGCAGTTGAGAGTAGCAGTGCCCGCAAGCTAATAGCTCTGGTTGTAACAACAGGCTCAGGAATAATCAACACAATCCAAATACCCCTCCAAGCTCTCAATGAACCTGCCCAACTTATAAAATCAATTGATTGAAGGAATGAGGAGGTTACCAGATAATTGTGGGAGGCCCTACTAACAACGCAACTTTTCTATAAAGTTCAAAAGCAGAACAATGGCGCAGTTTAACAAGAATAAACCAAAACTTCTCAAGGAACTCAATATCATTGCAGCATACTGAAACTATAATGGAAACACAGGGAGGCTGAACACTCCGGGTAAAAACTTAATAAACCTCTTAGTCAAACATGACCCTTTCAGAAAGATTATCAGATGAATCATCAAGACCAAAGTGGCCAGAGAAAAGGATCAAAGGAGTGGTTCAACACACTCAAGAGTTCAACCAAAAGAATAATTCTTCAACCAGCAAGGCTATTGGTTGGTTATAAGGATGGGTATGAGTAAATAATCAACAGATATATCCAGCTTTATGATGATGATGATGACAATTGTGAGACACACAGGGGGGAAGACCCTTATTTATTGATCAGAAGATTAGATTATGGAGGTATCCATAGATGGATGATGAATCATTCTTATGGGAAAAAGGCAGGGGAGAGCCCCCGCTTTTATGGGAAAGAGTCCCTGTGGAATATTTACAAGAGGATGAAACATATGAAAATATTCCATAAGATATTGCTTTTTTTGGAGAAAGGATCAAAATTCAAAAAATACAGAAAAAAAAGACATAAGGTGAAACAAAATAGCCCTCATTCCAAAGATGGGAGTCAGATGATCTCAAGCATTTGTTGGAGGGGGTGATAGGATGAGCCACGTGTGCAAAAGCGGGTAAAGGATGAATTGGAGAAGACAGGGGAAAGCTGGTTTCTGAAGGGCATCAGCAAGTTGGCAAATGGCCGCGAAAATGGCTTGCAACGGTGATGATGAGCAAGGAGGATGGGGGGTGATTGATGGGAATAAAGGGTTGATAGTGGAATCCGCAAGCTGGCAAACTACAGCACCAACCACCGCCAGTGTCAGAGGGTTGACTGAAAATAAATAGAGAGAGACAACAATCTGCGAGTGATGATTGTTATCAACCAATCAACAGCGCTTGCAGATGTAT
This sequence comes from Puccinia polysora, assembly GCA_025617555.3. Lineage (NCBI taxonomy): Eukaryota > Fungi > Basidiomycota > Pucciniomycetes > Pucciniales > Pucciniaceae > Puccinia > Puccinia polysora. The sequence continues at coordinate 558,059 of JAOOQA010000021.1, read as the reverse complement.
CAAATATCAGAAATAGTTGACATTTTGTGGAGAGGATTGGCAAGAGTGGCCTAAGGGTATCAATGTTGCAAGCGGCACCAATGACCATCAGCAAGCAAACTTTGGCAAGCAATGATTGTTAAGGCAGTTTTTTTGTTCATTGCCAATGAGAATGGTGATGGGTTGGATTATGATGATCAGGAAAACAATGGTTGCAATGAGGAATGGAATGATCATTTGGGCATGCACTTTGGCCAAAAATTGAAGCCAAAAGCCCAACAGGAAGGGTTTGAACAGAGGTCTGGGGATTGAAAAACCCTTGAGAGGCTAATCTAGACCGCTAGGACAACAAGAAGTTGGGAGAATGAAAAATAAAGGGTTTTCCATAGAAACACAGGGAATGTATATATATATACTGATTTTTGTATGAGATAAAAAACTAAGAATTTTTTTTTTAAATTATGTCCCTTTTCTTGAGGTGTACCAAATTAGTCACCACATCATGGCTGCCAAAAATCATAATAAAAATAACAATGCATTTCAAGAACCAAAATTTCTCTACTCCTTCCACCAAAAGTAAATCTGGAATAATTTATCCCAATAGTCATAGTGAAAGCACAGCAAAATTTCCATAGGTAATGTTTAAAAGGCTTGGCAACTAAATATCAGACTTCCAAAATGTTTGCTAGATAACTGCAGCTTGTCGGAGTTCACATAGCCACTTTTTCATTCCAAAAACAGGAAGTATGCCTTACTACCGCCATAGGATTTCCCTAAAGCAAAGCAACTTTCAGCTTGCTAGTTTACAAGAGAAACCTGTTCATATAAAGGGGAATGAAGCCCCACGGATGATGTATTTCAAGAGGATACTGATGATCTTAGGATGTGGTGTGTGTTAGGATACCATGTGATGATCTGATGTGATGATGATCCTCCAAAAGGCAGGGGAGAGCCCTTCCTTATATGGGCAGGAGGCACTGTTAGACTATGTACAACGGATTCTACAAATAGAGTGGAAAAAGAAAGAAATTTTTTTTTTGATTTTCAGGTGATCAGAAAAATTTGACCACACAGGCTGGTGGAAATCCAGCCTGCCTGACTGGGGTGAGATCCTTTCATCTCTTCACCTCTCCTGCGTCCCTCCGTGGACGGACGCATGCGACAAATACCAGGATCACCCACCCCTTGCCCAAAGGCGGAAAGGGTGGGAAAGGAAAACAGATCAGACCGCCCGCAGGTGTCCGCGGACAGTAGACAATGCTTTTCCACCCCTGCCCAAAGATGGAAGGGGGGTGGGAGTTGTTGATGGATTGGTGGATGGGAAGGTTGATGGATGATGGATGATACTCAAGTGGAGTAGCTCCCAGTTCAACTCAAGATTGAAATCAAGCAAGACCTGTTTTAAATGACCGGTTCCAATCAAGCTCAAGTTAGTTAACTAACTAAATTCAGCTTGGGATCAGTAAATAGATTGATTTTCCACCCTTGAGTCTTGCAACCGGATGACAAAGAGAGAGAGAGCTTGGGGATGGTCCTTGAGGAAAAAATCCAAGCTGGAAGGGAACTTTATGGGGCAGACCAAGTTAGAGCCGGATGAGAAGTGGTTCAGGGTTGAGAGGGCCAATGGGAAGGTGGCCTTGAGGGGGTGAGCAAGGTATGAACCATGGGATCATCTTTGGAGAGGGCATGGATTGGGTTGGAAGGGGGATTGGGTTGATGAGAGCTGGGGGGCTGTTGTTAGGATGGATTAGTTAGTGGTCAAGGATGACTGGGGATGCCATGCTTGTCGGAAAGCGCAATGGTGAATCCAAGAGGAAATGAGAGAATGGTATGACGGGATGGATGGATGGCAATGGATTGATCAAATATCTCTGGCCGAGCGGGTCTTGGCCCGCATGTTTGGCCAAAAGGAAGGGGGGGAACAATGAGAGAAGGGATCAAACGCAATGCCTAGGGGATTGGACCAAGAGAGGCTTTTCCTAGACTACTGGTACAGGGGTACGCTTGAAAAGTTGAGGGAATTGGAGGAGTAATACTGATACAAAAAAATTCGGTTTTTTATTTTTATTTTTATTTTTTATATTTTTTTTTAATAGCACCTAAATAAAAGAATTGTAAAAAATATTTTGAATTTTTCCGCATCTGGTCCAGGGTGTCAAGATTTGGTCACCACAGCGGTACCTGAGCCTCTCAGGCCGCCTTTCACTCTTTCAACCAGTAGTCCCGCAGCGGTGTACTTGTCAGAGGCCTGGGGCTGCGTACACAACCTTGACGGAGTGACAGGGCTGTATCTCAGCCGCGCGCGGGTGCATTGGCTGCTGCGGCTGCTTGTGGGAATTGTGACAAAACACATTTCCGTCCGTAACTCCTAAAATATACACAAAACCTCAATTCTTACTGAATTTTAGTTGTGAAACCTATACGTGACAATGTGTGTGAAATATTCAATTGACCAAAAACTCAATAGTGGAGCCATACTATTTTGGTCTTTCTTTCCTGAATTATTTAAAAATATAAGGAGTTGGATTTCAAGGGGAGGGTCAGTGAGTGACCCTACCTAATTTTGGGTTGAAAATCCATTTCTGTAGTAATATTTATGGTTTTCATACTCCTTCTTAGGTTAAATATATTATTATTTATTTTTATGTTATTTTTGTTCCTTTTGCAGCTTTCTTTGCAATAGTATAAAGCTGACACAACTGCACTGGTTATCTTGTGGCGTTCCCACTGACCTCAAAAGATGAAACTAAGGAAGTGATAAGAAATGTCCTTGAGACCAAACATAAGAGATTAGGCTACTATCCATCCAAGATCTTCTTGGATAAAGGAACAGAATTCATCAACCTCAACCTCAAAGACTTTGCTAAATCTAGACATATCCAGCTGATAACCTTGGAACCCTTTCATTCTCAACATAATGGACAAGCCAAGAGGGCAAATAGAACAATTGTTGAGTCAGCCCATGCCCTGTTCTCTTCTTCAAAGCTGGAAAAGAATTATTGTCATATAGTTACGAGAAGCTGTTGCTTCATGCTCAATCAAATTCCCAAAGAAAGTAATCAAAAGTCTCCCTGGGAAGTCATGTTTGGTAAGAGTCTTCCCACTAATTACTTGAAACCTGTATGTTCTTCTGTTATATATCTGAATAACCAAATCCAAAAAGGTCAAAAATTTGATGAAAAGGGACTGGAAGGCATCTTGATCGGCTTCAACCCAACCTTTCACTCCTTTCTTATTCTTAATTCCCTTGGCGTAATTGTTGAAACTAAACACATCAAGTTCCTCAAAACTCAGTTGGACAGATTTCCATTCCTTGAATCCCCCGGACTAGACTTGTTTGCTCAATCCAAATGTGAATTCCTACAAAACCTACTTTTCAACCAGTGACAAACAATACGCCATGATAGGGACCTGCACTGAAGCTCTAGATTCCAATTCTGATTCTGAAGATGCCAGCTCTTCCAATCCTCAATCTTCCAATTCTCCCAAAATTCTCCCAACCAATGCCCCCATAGTACAGAATCCACAATCAACAAATCCAAGGCTCAATCTAAGACCACCAAACCAGATTATAAAACCTCAAAGATATGGTTTTCACCACTATTACAAACCAACATCATACAAAGCCGCACAAAAGTGTCCTGAATTTCCCAAATGGAAAAAGGCATCGGAAGATGAATTAAGTTCTATTGAATTGCAAGAGGTTTGGGAAGAGTACTTTGATGAGCCAGATAACATCCTGAATACCCTCTGGGTACTCAAAGTAAAAGAAAATTGTCATGGAAAACCTGTTAAGTACAAAGCACAACTTTGCGTACAAGGATTTCACCAAATCCAAGGCGTGGACTTTCATGAAACCTGGGCACCAACTGGTAAATTAGGATCTCTTTGTCTTGCCCTTCTTTATGGTCTAAAGAATAGGATGACCTTCACCCAATTTTATGTGAAGGGAGCTTTTCTTCATGACCCTCTGACCAAGACTGTGATAATTAGAACACCTTTCAGCCTCCTGGATGCCAAGACCCTTGCTGTCCTTTAGCTACCAGAGGTGATTTTGTAAATAATAAATATATTATTCAATAATTGCAGCAAAAATCCGTAGAATACTTGGATTAAGCTTATTGCAAGGTTAAATGGTTTGGTCATTGTTTGTTGTTTCAAATCAAAATTGATTATGAAATATTTATAGAGGGGACAAAATTATATTGGGGATCTTTAAAACCTCTCTTCAGGGATTTCAGCATGAAAACACGTAGTCCTGGTTACTTTGGGTTTTTTAGTTTAAAGGTTATTATACCCAAAGACAATATGTATATAAAATACACAATGGAGTGGTAGGGCCTTGTAGCGAAGCTACCACGAAAGAGAAAGGATAATAAGACTCACTGGTATATTATTAAATCCTTTGGGTATCTGTTTGGGACGTGTACTGATGGGTTAAACCTCTATACTGGGGTTCTAAGGTTGTTCAGCAGTTTTAATTGATAAAAAGAGGTTTGAAGACGGATATTACTGATCAGAAATTCCCATGAATCACTTACTTATCTCTTATAAGTATTTGATTACCTTGGCACGGCGTCTGGATATGAATATTACTGGGTCTCTGCCCATCAACATCCTCAAAAGAGCTCTGCATTTATAGTTTTTGGAGTCCCAATATGGTCCTTCTGAGGGTTGTAGGTGCTCAAAATTAAGGCTAGCAGGGTAACCGGGGGTAGCCTGTCATGTTCTCTTGGTGCTATAGCCCGGGTAGCATCTAATTCCTTATGGTATGGGAATTATTCTACCTTATGATGGCCATCAGGACGTGTGAATAACACTAATCTGTCCTATTTATGTATTATTTAATTAATTATCCTTAGTATATGTTCCCATTAATCTAATAATTATATTATGAGACATTTCTACGGACATTTTGATGTCAGGTGAGTTCTCATTATGTATTATATAACTGGAGTAAAAGTCATAATATTGATTTTACTCTTTATTTTCGAGTTCCAGTTGATTTGTTAAGATAATTACTTAAAAATATAAGTATAAGTCATGAGAATTCATGTAATATGATTAAATCATTATTTTCCTTGGTATTTCACAAAAATTTTTATGTATAGCAATTCTCATAAAAGTATATTAAAGTATTTTAATATATTTTTTGAAGCTGTCATTGTCTTATTTGCAACATTCTTGATACTTTGCATTATATTAAATAAAAAATAAGTGTAAGGATTATTTAGGTATTATTATATTATATTATGTATATTTAGACAGTCTATTATCCACAGGAACCTTTATTACATATGTAGCAAGTTCCCATGTATTTTGAAGCCTGTTTACGCGGTACCCTGGCTGCCTGTCACTATGTCAGCCCGTAGTCCCACGGCTGCATACTTGTCAGAGGCCCGGAGCTGCTTACACGACCTTGACAGGTTGACACGGCTGTATCTTAGCTGCGCGCGGGTGCTGTGGCTGCCGCGGCTGCGTGCGGGAAGTGTGACAAAACACATTTCCCCCTGTAACTCCTAAAATATACACAACACCTCAATTCTGACTGAATTTTAGGTGTGAAACCTATACGTGAAGATGTGTGTGAAATATTTAATTGGCCAAAAAGCTCAATACTGGAGCCATAGTATTTTGGTTCTTTTTTTCTTAATTATTTAAAAATATAAGGAGTTGGATTTCAAGGGTGGGGTCAGTGGGTGACCCTACCTAATTTTGGGTGGGGAATCCATTTCTGTAATAATAGTTATGGTTTTCCTACTCCTTCTTAGGTTAGTTGTATTATTATTATTTTTATGTTATTTTAGTTACTTTTGCAGCTTGCTCTGCAATTGTAGCAAGCTGTCATTCCCCCACTCCAAGATATGGTCATATCTGAAAAAATCTGGAGGAAGTTGGGAGAAAAAATTTAACTGCATAGGTGCTTCAGTGCCTTTTCCTGGCTCTGTAATTTCTGAGATGTATTGGTCCGTCAGTTATATTATTTCCTGGTAACCATTCATCTTTATCTGCATATTCCCCTTTGTATCTTACTAAGTATAGTCTGATGTCTTTTCCTTGTACCCTCTCTTTGTTATCTCTCAATATCCTGCTGAATTTCCCTTTTTCTTTTAGAGGGTCAGGTTCTATTGGGATTATTGCTGGAGGGAGGTTGCTGCCTTCTCTTGGTTTAAAGTGTTTGACTAGGCTAACAGGAAATACTGGATGTTTTCTTGATAATTCTTCACTCAAGATTACTTCCACAGAATTTTTGCCATGCATCTTCTTGATAACAAATGGTCCAAAAATGGCTGGTTTCAGTTTCCTGTTGCCTGCCAGGTTGTTGAGGTTAGTTGTAGATATCAAGATATGGTCTCCTATCTTAAAGTCAGGTTCTTTATGGGATTTGTCCCATCTTTGTTTTTTATATTCAACAGCCTCTTCCACACATTTCTGAGCATGGTTATTTGCTACATCTATCATCTTTTTGAAGTCAAGAGATGTTGGATGAATAGTGGCTAAGTTATAGTTCACATTATTCCTAGGGAGTTTTGGAATCCATCCTCTTTCTAGTATGTAAGGAGCTTCCTTGGTGGTACAATGTTTACTGCCGTTATAAGCCATTTCTAGGGCTGGGAGTAGGCTGACGCAATCATGGCAATAACCATCAGAGTTTTTGTATTCTAGACCAAAGCTACAGAACCTCCTTAGCATATCTTCTAGGGTCTGTATCATCCTTTCAGCTAATCCGTCAGTTTGGGGATGGTATGCTGTAGAAAATGCCAGGGTTGTACCCAGTATATCATGTAGATTCCTCCAAAATTCAGATGTGAATTTGGGGTCTCTGTCACTGATTAGAATCTTGGGTATACCCAAATCAGCTATTATCCTATTCCAGAATAGTAAGGCTACATCCATAGCACTATCTTCCTTGTGGTTAGGTAAGAATTTTGCCTTTTTGGAATATCTGTCAACTATAACTAGGACAGAGTTATAAGAATGAGTACCTCCAGGGGGGAGGCCAGTGACAAAATCCATGTTGATAATTTCCCACCTGGTTGTAGGTTCAGATATCTTCTGTAAGATTCCAAACCTTTTTTGAGTAGTTTTATTAGATTTCTGGCAGCTTTCACAGCTTGTAACATATTCTGTAGTGATTTCTTTCCAGTCTATCCACCAGGAAGTTTGTTTCACTTTTTCTAAGGTTCTTTTTGTGGATAAATGTCCTGATGAAAAGTTGTCATGGAATTCCTGGAGTACATTTTGTATATGCTCTTTGTTTCTCAGTACTAATACGCTGGAATGTTGGTGTCTTTAGTAAAGGAGACCATCCCAAAAGGTAAACCTTCCTGCTTTATAGGGTTTAAGTAGTGAAGCGGGCAGGCTATTTATCAAAGCTGCTTCTGGGGATTGACATCCCATAATGGTGATCACCAGCTTGATCTCAGGAGAATAGCTATCCCTTACTAGGTTGAAGAGAGCAGTGTCTAATTCACATAAGTGGATTCCCATTATTGGAGCACTTAATGCAAAAAGATTGATATTCAAGATAGGAAAGATATCTTGATCTTCAGGGTCATATGCTGGATTGTTAGAGTCATGAGGAAACACATTCCTACTTAGACTATCAGCATTCTGATGATTAGCTCCAGCTTTATGCACTATAGTCATCTGCCCTCTATATTGTTGTATAACAATTTGCCACCTGAGCATATGTATGCTGGGGGTTTTCATGTTCATAAGAGTTCTTAAAGCATTGCAGTCCATGATTACTTTAAAAGTGGTGCCTTCTAAGTAATAGTGCAGCTTCTCTAAAGCCCATACTAGTGCAAAACATTCCAATTGACTGGCCCCATATCTCTTCTCAGTATCTTTGATCTGTCTAGATATGAAGAGTTTGGGTTTTTCTACTGGTTTTTCTTCTTCTATCCTTTCCTGATGTAAAGCAGCTCCTAGCCGTTCCCTGCAAGCTTCAATGTATAGTTTGAAGGGTTTAGAGTAATCTGGTTGGATAAGTAGAGGAGTAGAGGTCATAGCTATTTTTAATTCCTCATAGTTCTTTAGTCTCTCATGAGTCATTTCAAATAGTGTATTGTTGTTGAATACCTCATACTGAATTTTAGTTAGCATAGCAAACTTTGGTATATATTGTCTGTAATAACTGCAGAAATTGATGAAGGACAGTAATTCTGTCTTGTTTTGAGGCATAGGTCTATTCATGACAGCAGCTATCTTATTTTGATCAGCAGCTAGAGTTAGATCAGAGACTATATGTCCTAAGGCTTTCAATTCTCCGTAGCCAAAATTAAATTTCTTCATGGAAACCTTTAGTCCTGATTTAGAGATATTCTGAGTACTAATCTTACTTGGTTAATATGAGTATCCCAGTCATCAGAGTATATGATAACATTATCTATGTATACCATCATCCATCCTTGTCTGATGTAAGTACCTAGAACTGTATCCATTGTTCTCTGGAAGTGTGATGGAGCATTCTTTATGCCAAAAGGCATCCTGAGATATTCATATATTCCCAAATGACAGATTATTCTCATAAACTTCCAGCTTTCAGGACTTATTGGTATCTGGTCAAAACCTTAAGCATATCCATAGTAGTGATGTACTTAGCCTTGGAAAAATTATGCAAAGCATGATCAATCCGGGGTATAGGATAATAATCTGCTTGAGTTTAATTATTGAGCATTCTGAAGTCTCCTACCATCTTGTCATTATGCCAAGCTATGATTACAGGTGTGGTGACATCTACCTGTTCATTATGTCCTACTTTCCTTAATACTTGTAAGTCTATCAGTTCTTGGATATGTTCCTCAGGAGCATTTCTAGACTTATGACTATACAGATAGGCTGGTCTTCTTAAGTTAGGAGGATAAGGAGGCTGAATGGTCAATGTTAATACCATATCATGTCCTTTAATATCACCAATAGGATGGTCTTTAGTACAGAAAGCATTCCAGTTCTCAAAGCAGATTTTTAATATATCTTTCTTCTGTTCCTCAGAAAGTTTTGTATTCAGAGCTGCTTGAGAGAAATATTCTTGACCAAAGTCTTCCAAATGCTTTTGGTAAGTAGAGGAGGGGAGGTTAGACTGAATAGTGCATATCTTAAACTTCTTATCCCAATTACCTCCTACTGTGAAGTATCTTCCTCTGCTCTGGAACACGTCTATACCATATAGACATAAGGCATCATTACCTAGTATCAGGTAGTCACACAGTCTGTTGAGTAATACTACAAACTCCACTTGTATTCTCAATGATCCTTTAGTGTGAGGTAGTATTATGGGAGCAGTCCATACTCCAATAGCATTCATAGTAGAGTTGCAAGAACTGAAATTGGCTTTTGGGACAGGTAAAAGGTGTTCCCTCTTATTGGGGTCCCATTTGCTTAAGAATTCCACACAGACACATGAGCAAAAGGCTCCACTATCCAGTAATAACCTTATGGGTCTGTTTTTATACAACCCAGTTGCATAGCACGTTTGACCAGTGGTATAGCTTTTCCCACTCATAGGTTTAACTGTTAATGGCTTGAAATCCATAATGTGTCTAGGAATTATAGTAGGATGCCATTGTTGGGGTAGGCTAGAATCTCCATGAATGTTATTGATCTCTGCAGAAGTACCTATATCCCCTTCTATAACATTAACAGGGTTGGTCAAGATCAATTCACATTCAGAAAGAGATCCTTCAGTATCAGCTATGTCTTCATAGTTCTGATTCTCTTCAACCTCCTGTTCTCCTTCCAAGACTTCTATCTTCCTTCTTGGTAATGGACAGTCTTGTCTCATATGCCCAGTCTTGTTACAATTCCAACAAGTTGCAGGTGTCCTCTCTTTCTCCCTATTATCATTAGGTTTCTTATTGTCAGAGGCATTTATCAAAGGAGGTTGTTCTCTGGTTTTGTTGACAGTGTAGTTCTCTTTGGGTCTAGAAGGGGCTTTCTTGTCCAACCCATTCATGTCTATTACTTCTTCTAACACATCAATTAGAGTAGGGAAGTCCGCATCCATTCTCATCCTACATCTTACACTATGGTTAAGATTGCCAGGACACAGGTTGAAGAGTCTTTCATTTACTTCCTCTCTATCAGCATCTGGATAGAAGCAATCCAATCTTTTCTTCTTTTCAAAGAACCATTTGTGAGGTTTGTCCTTGGAGGGGTCAAATGAGGAATTTTTGAAATTTTTCATCATTTTCCTTTTCCACATTCTAGAACCAAATTGTTCTTTTATCAGAAGTTTCCAAGAATTCCATGGTAGGGATCCTACTTCTTCTCTCTTACTGATAAACCAGTCCAGTGCTACTCCTCCAAATAGTCTGTGTAACCGGACTACAGCTATAGCTTCTGGTAGGTCATAAGAGTCAATGGTGTAATAAATAAATTTAATAAAATTTACGTGATTGTATTCTCCTTCTCTGGAGAACTTGGGCCATTCAGAGATAGGTGGTAACATTTTGAGAGCTTTCTCCATCTCAGGAGTAGGACTAGGCCTGAAGGTGTCACTCCTATGCATTCCTAATAAGTGTGGTGCATAAGGAGTAGTAGTTTGTCTGGGAGGCTTTGGTTCCTCTGTAGTACTCCCCAAGGGGTTGGTCAGACGGACTTTTAGGTCTCTAAGATCATTTTTGATCAGATTAAGTTGCAGGTCCAGTTTGTTATTGAGCACATCCAATTTTTCAATAAGGGATAGAATAGAAGTGTTAGTGGTGTTTGCCAATTCTTCTTTTAAGGGGTGGAAAGACATAATAAAATCTTCTTGTATTCCGGATAACATATTCTCAATTGTTTGAGTTTTTTTGATCCTACATTGATTAATTGTCTCCAATAATTGCTCTTTGTGTTCTTTAATCTATTCCATTCCTACCATCTTTGTTTGTTTATTAATTAATTTGGCTACTACTGAGGTCAATTTGTCCATTTGGGTCTAAACCCCGTCCAAATTTTCACAAAACATTTTGAAATTATGACGCATATCATTAGAAAAGGAAGTAATTACATCAGAGGTCTGTTTGGGCTCAGAGTTAGAGGCTAATTGTTGTAAACCTTTTTCCACTTGTGAGCTAGTGATATTATCTGGTCCCAGTCTTTCTTTCCCTTTGGCTTGGGATGGGAAGAGGATCTCTTATTTCCTGATCCTTTGCCTTTCAGTTGGGCTAATTGATCCCACGGATTCCACTTTTCTACATAGGATTCTACCTCTTTACTTGGAATCATTTTCTGAAGAGCTATCTGGGTGGCTTTTGCCTGGGAGATTATCTTTTTCATGGATACCATGTCCTCCTTGGCTTGGGCTTCTTTGAATTCCTCCCAATATTTCACGTGCTCTTTGACTAGGTCTTTGATCCTGGACTCCTTGGCCAGATTCTGCTGGGGTGGCTGCAGGGAATCTTCTTGTAAAGGAGGGTTGCTTGATTCTGCTACTTTCTCCGGCTTTAGGTTGGGAGAGGCCAGAAGTGGTTGGTGCTGCTCGTTGCTCATCAACATTTGGTTCACGGGTTCTAATCCCTTCATTGTTGTCCTTACTGGTGGTCCCACGGTTACTGAGAGCTGTTGGCAAAGATCCATAGGAGGGAATTCTTCCTGAGGCTCTCGTGTTACGTCTGATCATTTTCAGAATAATATGTTTATAAGTGTTTTATAGAAAAAATCCGTAAAAATAAGTTTTATTTCAAAACTCACTTAAATTGATATTCAAAGGTACTAAGAACTTAGTGGGGTTGAATTGATCTCTAGTAGGTAATCCTACAGGGTTTGGTGAGTTCCAATGAGGTCTTCACCCGTCCAATCAATATTTTCAGGGCGTCCAGAGTTATCTGGGACTTCCTGATCTAATAGATTGACTTCAGTGGCGGTGGTTTCTGGTACAGGATGGTTCACTGGTAAAAAAGGTGTATTTTATTGGTTTAATAAAATATATTAATATTATTTTAAAAATAATGTGGTAATGCAAGTTGTGTACTTACTTTTATATTTCAAAAAGTAATTTATGCGGTATTTTTTCCAAGCTTTATGTTTTCTTAATAGAGCCTGAAAGTTGATAAGCCTTTCAAGATCTTCTTGTTCAAGGAGTTTATCTAGGTGTTTGCGTGCAGAAGAAATATTAAGTTGCTCAGCTGGAGTTAAAGCTTTCCAACCGGTAGGTTTATAATTTTTAATGTATTCTTCTTTTCTTATTTTTAAAAGATTTAGATAATAGATTATTAATTCTGCATTGGTTTTTGAATCCACTGCAAAAGATTTTAATAATAAATCATGGTTATAAAGTCAGATAAATTTATCTTTGATTTTATTTTTTTGTGAAAATGTCTGGTCCAAGGTATTAAATATAATAAAATGGAATATTTCCCGGCCAGACCCCCAATTTTCAGCCTCTTGGATGCCAAGACCCTTGCTATCCTTTAGCTACCAGAGGTGATATTGTAAATAATAAATATATTATTCAATAATTGTAGCAAAAATCGGTAGAATACTTGGATTAAGCTTATTGCAAGGTTAAATGGTTTGGTTATTGTTTATTGTTTCAAATCAAAATTGATTATTAAAAATTTATAGAGGGGCCACAATTATATTTGGGATCTTGAACACCTCTCTTCAGGTATTTCAGTATGAAAACACATAGTCCTGGTTACTTTGGTTCTTTAGTTTAAAGATTATTATACCCAAAGATAATATGTATATAAAATACACAATGGAGTGGTAGGGCCTTGTAGCAAAGCTACCACGACAGAGAAAGGATAATAAGACTCACTGGTATATTATTAAATCCTTTGGGTATCTGTTTGGGACGTGTACTGATGGGTTAAACCTGTATACTGGGGTTATAAGGTTGTTCAGAAGTTTTAATTGATAAAAAGAGGTTTGAAGACGGATATTACTGATCAGATATTGCCATAAATCACTTCCTTATCTCTTATAAGTATTTGATTACCTTGACACGGCGTCTGGATATGAATATTACTGTGTCTCTGCCCATCAACATCCTCAAAAGAGCTCTGTATTTATAGTTTTTGGAGTCCCAATATGGTCCTTCCAAGGGTTGTAGGTGCTCAAAGGGACGGAAATTAAGGCTAGCAGGGTAACCGGGGGTAGCCTGTCATGTTATCTTGGTGCTATAGCCCAGGTAGCATCTAATTCCTTAGGGTATGGGAATTATTCTACCTTATAATGGACATTAGGAAGTGTGAATAACACTAATCTTTCCTATTTATGTATTATTTGATTAATTATCCTTAGTATATGTTCCCAGTAATCTAATAATTATATTATTAGACGTTTCAACGGACATTTTGATTTCAGGTAAGTTCTCATTATGTATCATATAACTGGAGTAAAAGTCATAATATTGATTTTACTCTTTATTTACAAGTTCCAGTTGATTTGTTAAGATAATTACTTAAAAATATAAGTCATGAGAATTCATGTAATATGATTACACTATTATTTTCCTTGGTATGTCACGAAGATGTTTATGTATAGAAATTCTCATAAAAGTATATTAAAGTATTTTAATATGTTTTTTGAAGCTGTCATTGTCTTATTTGCAACATTCTTGATACTTTGAATTATATTAAATAAAAAATACATGTAAGGATTATTTAGGTATTTTTATATGATATTATGTATATTTAGCCAGTCTATATCCACGGGAACCTTTATTACATATGTAGCAAGTTCCCGTGTATGTTGTAGCCTGTTTAGGCGGTACCCCGGCTGCCTGTCACTATGTCAGCCCGTAGTCCCGCGGCTGCGTACTTGTCAGAGGCCCGGGGCTGCCTACACGACCTTGACGGGTTGACACAGCTTTATCTCAGCTGCGCGTGGGTGCTGTGGCTGCCGCGGCTGCGTGCAGGACTTGTGATAAAACACATTTCCACCCGTAACTCCTAAAATATGCACAACACCTCAATTCTGACTGAATTTTAGGTGTGAAACCTATACCTGACAATGTGTGTGAAATATTTAATTAGCCAAAAAGCTCAATACTGGAGCCGTAAGATTTTGGTTCTTTTTTTCTTAATTATTTAAAAATATAAGGAGTTGGATTTCAAGGGTGGGGTCACTGAGTGACCCTACCTAATTTTGGATGGGGAATCCATTTCTGTAATAATATTTATGGTTTTCCTACTTCTTCTTAGGTTGATTGTATTATCATTATTTTTATGTTATTTTAGTTACTTTTGCAGCTTGCTCTGCAATAGTAGAAAGCTGTCAACACCTGAAGGATCAGAATGCAAATCGCCATATCTTAGACTAAAAAAATTACCCTATGGAGTTTGCAAGTCTCCCAAGAACTGGTACAAAACTCTCACCAATTGGATCAAGTCACAGAATTTTGTCAAGTCCACAAGCAATCCATGTCTTTATCTCAACCCTCAATCTGGGGAAGTAATTTATTTTGATGTGGACAATCTCATTCACTTTGGCAAATTTGACATCTTTGCCAACAACTCCCTCACAAAATTCTTGAATTCCTCTTGTCACCCTCCAAATACTATCCTTGGGATGATGTGGAGATCAAGGATGACAGAATATTCCTCAGTCAACCAAAACACATAGATTGGGGATTATAAGAGTTCGGTCTCATGGAATGTAAGAGCATAAACTCACCCCTTACCCAAAATCTACATCTTGAACCGGTGTCAGATGAAGACCACGAGGAATTCACGCGCCTCAATATCAACTACCAATCTGCTATTGGCCTCTTAAATTATCTTTCTCAATATAATCAACCCAAAATCTCATTTTCTGTCTCAAGTCTGGCTAGGTTCAATACCAAACCTGGCATTTCTCACTGGAGAGAAGTAAGGAAAGTATGGAAATACTTGAAGACAACCAGAAACCTCAAATTAACTCTCAAATACGATCCCTCCCAATAAGCTCTATCTGGTTACAGCAATGCTACTTGGAGAGATGAATCTATCTTTGGGAAGTCCCAGACTGGAGTTATCATCCTCGATTACGGAAGTCCGGTTGCCTGGAATTCCTCAAGACAAAGAAACATAACCTACTTGTCTACCAAATCCAAGCTTAATGCCCTGTTGGATTTTTACCTAGAACTCCAATGGATCACTCAACTTTTTTACAAGATACAACCTTCTCTCAAATGCAAACCAACCATCCATATTGATGATAAGGGCTTAGACAATAAAATCCAGAAATTTGGATCCCACTCCAAATCATTGATTAATGACCTTAAACTTCTTCCACCAGAAGTTTTCTGTTGACCTCAAATCTTTTGTTACCCTCTTACCAGGAACAAGGGGTGTTAAGATTTTGTCTCCAATTCCACTCACCTATGCTATTCTTCATCTATCCGCACCTCTGGGTGCGCTGCTTGGTGCTCTCTCCGCGCACTCTCACTTGTCCGCAACTCTCATCTGCAACGGGCTTGCTCCCTCTCAATCTCTTTTATTTTCTCGTACATTTGTTCTATCTCTTTTCTTTTCTAATAAATCTTTTATTCTTTTCTTATTACTTTGCTTATTCTTTCTTGTGCCTCCATTCTATTCAATACTCAATCTTCCAAGTCTCATTCCAACCTGAACTCAAATAGCCCTTTCCTGGTAAGATGTCACCTTCTTTAATGTCCTGAATGTTCTCCTAATCTGATTCCTGTTTCATTCAGTCTATCTTCTCGTGATCTTTATCCCATTTGCCTCCATTACAGCAACTTCTGTCCCGCTCCACAAATTTCTTCTAGCATCAATCTAGCTGCCACTCTTAACATTTATCTCCGGCCAAGCTGTAGGACTTTTCTCTATGCTTTTCTTTTTCTATTCTTTTGATTCATCATTTCTCACGTTTGTCTTTGTTTCTTATTTATTCAGCCAATGCTGGTTCTAAGTCACATTGAAATTCAACTGCATACTTTTCACTGAAGCCAAAACTTTGACTCTCAAAACTTCTGCTGGCAAAAGTTACACTTCTGGTAAAACCTGCTATGCCACTGGTTTGGTCCAAGGTACTCCTGTCAGGTTACTCTTAGACAGTGTAGTCTTTTTCTCTTGTGTAAGTTCAACTTATTTGGAACAACAAGATTCAAATTGGAGAGTGAAATTATTGCAAGTAACTCAGGCTATGTTCAGCAGTTGTAACTCTTCCCTCGATTCCATTGGATTTTGGTCCTCTGATATCATTCTTCCTCACTCAAAAGGGTCACTCAAACTGAGAATTCAATTTTTAGTGCTACAGAATGGATTATGTGATTTCTTTATTTTAGGGAATGATTCTCTTTGCTTATATGATATAGATTTATGCCAAATAAGGGTAGATACTTCACCATAGTAGGAGATTGGAACAAGAAGTTCCAAATATGCCATGTAAATGCAAAAACTACTGATTAAACTTATGAAAAAAATTTGGAGAAGTTTAACCAAGAGTACTTCTCCCAAGAAGCCCTGAACCCCCTGCTGAGTTAAGTCCAAAGACAGGATATCCTTCAAGTTTGCATTGAAAATCAGAATGCTTTCTGGACCAAGCATAATCCAATTGGTGAAATCAAAGGACATGACATTCTTCTAACCTTAACCATTAAACCTCCTTCTCCGCCCAACCTCACAAGACCTGCTTACCCTTCTAGTACAAAATCTAGAACTGCTTGAGAAACTCATATCCAAGAATTGATTGAATTAAAAGTCTCAAGAAAAGTTGGAAACAATGAACAAGTGGGAATTACTACTCCAGTAATCATAGATTGGCATAATGATAAGTCAATAATGGTTAAAGATTCTTGAATGCTAAATAACTATACCCAAGCTGATTATTACCCTGTTCCAAGGGTTGAACATGCCCTGGATAACCTCTCTAAAGCTAAATTCATCACTACTATGAATATGCTGAAAGGTTTTCACCAGATACCTATTAGTCCTGATAGCCGGAAATTTTTGAGGATTATATGTCACTTGGGCATTTATGGGTACCTTAGGATGCCTTTTTGTATCAAAAATGCTCCTTGTCACTTCCAAAGAATGATGGATAAAGTTTTAGGATTATTAATCAGACAAGGATGGATGATGGTATGCATTGACAATGTTATAGTTTATCCTGATGATTGGAATACACACATGGAAAAAGTAAGGGTAGTGCTCAAAACCATCTCTGCTGTGGGATTAAAAGTATCAATGAAAAAATTCAACTTTGTCTATGGAGAACTGAAAGCTTTAGAGCACATTGTTTCATGACTAACCTTAACTGCTGACCAGAGAAAAATAGCAGCTGTGATGAAAAGTCCCATGCCTCAAAATCAAATTAAACTCCTATCCTTTTTCAGCTTTTGTAGCTACTACCGGAAGTATCTGCCTAAGTTTCCCCTTCTCACCAAATGTTTGTATGAAATCTGCAACAACAAAAAATTGTTTGAGATGACTCATGAAAGGGTTAAGAACTATTAACAATTCAAGCTAGCTGTCACCTCAGCTCCAGTATTGATTCAACCTAACTATTCTAAAACATTCAAGCAATATAGATGCTAGCATGGAAGGCTTAGGAGCTGCTTTACACCAGGAAGTCATAGGAAATTATAAACTAGTGGAAAAACCTATACTCTTCATATCCAGACAAGTAAAAGATCCTGAGAAAAGGTATTGATCAAGCCAAATGGAATGCCTTTCCCTAGTTTGGGCTCTGGAGCAACTCCATGACTACTTAGAAGGTATCAAGGTCACAGAAATTATTGATTTCAATGCTGTCAGGAATTCATGAAAACCCCTAGTAGGCTTATGTTAAGGTGGCATATAGCCATTCAACAATAAAAACGTCAGATGACCATAGTCCATCAAGCTGGTGCTAAACACCAGAAAGCTGATAGTCTGAGTAGGAATTCTCTACCCAATGATCCAAGTTACCCTGCTTATGAACCAGAAGATAATGATATCTATACTGAATATCATCATTCTGAATATTGAGGCTCTTATTCTAGCAATCCACATCTGTGAACTTCATGAATCCTTGTTCAACTCCATCAAGGAGGCTTACAGCCCTGGTATGAAGAATCTAATCACCATTATGTAAATTACCTCCCAACCATCTGAAATAGTTAACAGTCTACCGGAAACTCTCCTGAAACCTTACAAAGCTGGAAGGTTCACTGTATGGGATGGTCTAGTGTACCATAGGCACCAACATTCCAGTGTCATATTCTCAACCAAAGAAGACCATATAAAACATATTCTACCTGAGTGCCACTATAAATGCTCATCTGTTCATTTATCCGCTGATAGAAACCAAGAAAATGTTAAAAAAACTGCTTGGTGGACTAATTGGAGAGATTCCACAGTCCAGTATGTCACCAGCTGTGAAAATTGTCAAAAGTCCAGTAGGACTACTGGAAAAAGGTTTGGTCTACTCCAGAAAATTACTGAATCTAAGAAAAGATGGGAAATCATCAAAATGGACTTTGTAACTGGATTACCCCCAGGAGGAGCCTATTCCTACAACTCAGTCCCAGTTATAGAAGACAGGTTTTCCAAGAAAGCAATGTTTTTACCTAACCACAAGGAGGATACTGCCATGGAAGTAGCATTACTATTTTGGAATAGACTCATAGTGCCAAATTTGTTCAAGAAGCTGTTGAACAAACCAACAAAGATGGTTAAAAAGCCACAAAGAACATTATTTCAATATTGGAGTCCAAGTCTTAGTTTCTACCAACAATTTTACCAACTTATCTGGGAACAGGAAACTCAGACCTGCATTTGTTGGACCATTCATCATCAAGAAACTCCCTGGAAGGAATGCAGTGGAAGTGATTCTCAGTGATGAAATTTCCAAAAAAAACCCAGTGTTTCCAGTGAGTCTTATTGAACACTACCACCCCAGGGAAGGTGAAAAAACTCTGTCAATAAATAATAAAATCAAAATGAATGAGGAATCCATTGCAGAAATGGATTTTCCACCAAACAATTGGCAGGGTCACTCACTGACCCCACCCTTGAATTCCAACTCCTTACATTTTTCAATAATTTTAGAAGAAAAGACCAACAAACACCAGAATCACTAGGGCACCTTTTTTGGCCATTCTAATATTTCACACATTATGGTTTTTATAGGTTTCACAACTAAAATTCAGTAAGAATTGAAGTGTTTTGTATATTTTAGGAGTTACAGGCGGATTAGTTTTGTGTCACAATTCCCGCGCGCAGCCCCACATTCATACAGCAAGGGTAAACACTTCTGACACTCTGTACGCAGGCACACATCAACAAAACCGCATGCAAAACAACTTCTGGCAACAGATGATGGATTCCTGCGCGCAGCTGTCAAGCCAGAGCGTGTCAACATGGATTCCAGCATTCAGCTGTCAATTTTGCGCGCATCAACATCAACTGTACTGATTCTAAAAGTCAGGTACCGCAAGCACATTCTACAACTTGGATGCATAAATCACGCATATTTAACAAGTTGACTGACGGATAGGGAGATGTTTAAAACCTAAGAATATTGAATAAAAATATGAAAATCAAAACATTAAAAAAAATAAATTTTCAGAAACAAAATAAAGGTTGTTGAAGAATATGAGAAATATCCCCAAACATTTTCCTGAGACCCGTTCAACCGTGAATTTTGGCAAGTTTCTTGGAGTATCATCTTAAATTAGTAAGTTATCTCCTCCTTGCGTCCAGGTTAAAGTGCTGTGATTCATCAATTCCACCCAATCCCCTTGAGTAAACCCCTTTTGAGTAATCACTTAGAACCTCACTGTCCCAAGGTCTTTACACGTTTCAAAAGAGCCCGTTGAAGAGAGGTTGTTATCCAATAAAGATCCACTTTTAGCTTAAACTGTGGCCCCTCTTGAAAATAATATTTAAATCAATTGAATCCAACCAAACCATTCAAACTTTACACTTGCTTCTAAATCAACTATTTGAGCATTTTATATAATTTTCTTGGAATTATTATGATTCCAACACCAATATCTATTTCTGTAGCGAAAGGATGGCAAAGTTCTGGGTATCAGTAAGATGACAGCGACAAAAGCAATAACACACATGTTAATAAGTCTTTTATTTTCTGTGGTTGTTTGTTTTGATTTTTTTTTGTTCTTTCTTCTTCATGTATTCTATGTTATATAAGAAAAGAAAAGGCAACAGAATGAAAAAGGGAAGAAACAACAAAAAAAAAGAAAAGATAAGGAAAGGAAAAAAAGCAACAAGAGTAAAAAAGAAAACACTTAAAGAAACAAAAGCAAAAATTATATAAAACAAAAATTAAACAAAGAAACAAAGCAAAAATGAAAAACTGAAAAAAAAAACAGAAAAAAAACTCAAAAAAGAAATAAAAAAGAAAGAAAGAAAATGAAAGAAAAAAAAATGAAAAAAAAGAAAAAAAAAAAAAGAAAAAAAAAAGAAGGAGAAAAAAAGGAAGAAAAAAAAAGAAAGAACACAAAAAGAGAAAAAAAGGAAGATAAAGAAAAAAGAAAAAATAAAACAAAAAACAAAAAAACAAAAAACAAAAAACAAAAAACAAAAAACAAAAGAAAATAACAAAAATAACAAAAACAAGAAAATAAAAAGGAAAAGAAAAGAAAATTGAAAAAAGAAAAAAGAAAAAACAAATAAAAAAAATGAAATGAAAATGAAAAGATGGAAATATAGAAAAAAAGAAACAAAGAAGAAAAAAGGAAAAGAAAAAAATGAAATGAACAAAAAAATGAATAAATGAAAAAAATGAAAGAGAAAAAAAAAAAAAACAAAAAAACAAAACAGCAACCAAAAAGAAATGGGAAGAAATGGAAAGAAATCTAAAAAATTAAAAAAATGGAAAAAAAAATGTGAGGAAAAAATGAAAAAAGATTGAAAAAAATCAGAAACAGTGAAAAAAAAATTGGCAAAAAAATGAGAAAAATTTCCAGAAAAAAAAACCATGAAAACACCCAATAGTTGTTTCTTTTTAGGGGAATAGTGAGCTTAGTGGGAGAATGATTGAATAATTTAAATCATACATTAAAATATCTGATTCACATTAAAACACCAAAATATGTGAAAAAATTGGGCAATAAATAGGAAAGAATATGTCACACATTTGTTACATTTTTTGACATCCATGGTACCCATATGCTACCACCATAGCAAAATTTTCAATCACAGGATGTGTTTTTATCTTGATCTTGGAAATCAGTCACCAAAGAAATTTGACAAAAAGGGCCTACCAGGAAGACTTATAGGACATCCTCCTAAGCTTTGTCCCACTGTTTTTGGACCAACTCTGGAAGTTTCATTGAGACTAAGAATTTTAATAACATTTAGACCTCACAACCAGTCTTAGAAGAGTATCCAGTGGCTCTAGAAAAAACACAAGAAAGCCAAGGCCAGGTACCATCCCCACCCTCTCACCAGGATAACTTGGTCAAACCAGCAGACATTGAACCATCAATCAAATAAGATTCAGAGGAGGAAAACATGGAATCAGGAAAAAAAAAGATAATTTGGTGCAGGAATTGATTTCCAAACCACAGTTACTTAGAAATTTTCAATAACTAGAACTCTAGAAAGCTATTTTTATTACACTAAAATAATTCCAAAATCAGCTTCAGAAGCATTACAATCAATTTTCTGGTCTAAATTTCCACACAAGGAACAAAACACATGTGATAAATTTGTGTTATGGGAAGATTCAAATGGACCCAATACCAAAAGAAATACTCAAAATTACCAATATGTTGTCAATCAAAGAAAATACCCATGCAGAGGCACAAATATAAAATTTAAGAGTCCATTTACAAGGCTTAAAAAAGTAATATGTAATGGACTAATTCAAAACCTACGCCCCTGCCAGAAAGGTCACCTCTGCCATGGATTTTCCAATACTGGTGGTGTATCAAAACCTTGAGATTCTACAATTTGATGCCAAGGGGGAGTTTTTGAATTCCACTCTTGACAAGGAAATCTTCATCCAATGACAATATGGACCTTCCAGAAGAACCCCAAACCTCAAGCTCAAAAAATTGTTGTATTGACTCAAACAGGCAACAAAAAACTGGTACATGATGCTCAGCCAATGAATTCTAGATAAAGGATTCACCCCTTCAGAGGCTGATTAGTGCCTTTAACTAGGGAAAAATCAATGATATTCTATATTTATCCACATGGAAAAACTGTTAGTGGATGAAAAAATTGAGAAATTCAAGGAAGTTTTTTTGAGAAAATTAAAAAACTCATCAGCTCGTCCTCCCAATACCCTTTTGTAGCAAAAGTCCAATGATAAGCCAACAGAAAAAAACTCTCCCTTCCCCTGCATACAAATAATGGGCTTGCCAAACTGAATCTAAGACACTGCAAGACAACAAGAACTCCCTGTACTACCAATATTTATCTCACTCTGAAAACCATCAAAGAGATTGATTAGTTCAAGGAACTGGTGGTCACCTATATTCCAAAGCAATTTAATTTCCAGACTTCCCCATTCAGAAATTACCTATGCCAATTTTGCTCTTGGAGTTTTCTTGTAGGGGTATTGATCATTGGAAAGAATTTCTGAAGTTCTGAATGTATCTTCAAATTTTAAGGACCAGGACCTCCTCTTCTCCAAAAATAATAATTCAAACAATCTCATATGCTATAGCAACTCCACCTGGGCCAACAACCCCACTAAAAAGAATTCTCAAACTGTATTCATCTGTTTCTATTGTGGATCTCCTCTATTCACAAAGGTACTGACAGAAGATTATTCTAAAAATTTAATTAAGATCAAACGTTCCAAGTCAGACCAAATGTTTGTCAGCCTCCTGGATGCCAATGTCCTTGGTACCTTTTAGCAACCAGAGGTGATAAGATAAAGAATAAACATGTTATTTACAAGATGCAGCAATAATACAGAAAAATATGGATAAAGCAAATAAAAGGTGGGATTCTTTGGTTATTGATCATGAATTATTTTTCAATCAATTATAAAATAAATAAAACGGGGTCCACAATGGTATATTTCAGATCTTTAACAAATATTATTCAGGGAATTCAATTTGTAATCTGTAGACCTGTTTACTTTGGAACCTTTAATTGATATTTTTAAAGTATTTATTGACCCAAGATAATATATATATATATAATATATGGTGGATTGGCAGTGCTTTGTGACCAATCTGTCACAACAGAAAGAGGATAGTACAATTAATGTTATAGTATTTGATCCTTTGGTAACCTTTTGGAGGGGTGTACTGGTGGGTTTAAAGCTTTTACTATTGTTATCAGCCTCCTGGATGTTAATACCCTGCCTATTGTTTAGCTACCAGAGGTGATAGGAGAAAAAATAAATATATTTTTCAATAAATTCAGCAAAAATCTGTAGAATATTTGGATAAAGCAATTGCAAGATTGCATGGGTTGGTTATGATTGAATATATTCAATCATTATTAATAAATCTATTATTAAATAAAAAAAAAAAGGGGCAAAAAAAATATTGGGGATCTTTAACACATCTTTTTCAGGGAATTCATTTTGAAAACACGTAGGACTGTTTACTTTGGAACCATTAATTTCTATTCTTAAAAGAGATATTTCCCAAAGATAATATATCTAAAGAAAATATGATGGAGTGTCAGGGATTTATACCCAAGCTTCCACATCAAAGAAATAATGATAGAATCAACTTTAAGTTATTTAATCCTTTGAGTACCTCTTTGGGACGTGCAATGATGGTTTAAACCTGTATCTGGGTTAAAAAGGTTGTTCAGAAGTTTAAATTGATAAAAAGGGTTGGGGATGGATAATATTGATCCGAAAAAAGCCATAAATCACTTACTTATATCTCTAATTTTTTGATTACCTTGGCACGGTGTCTGGATGTAAATATAACTGCGGCTGGGTTATCAATGACCACAAAATAGCTCTTTATTGATTGATTTTTTGATCCCAATTCTGTACTTCTGAGGGATAAAGGGGCTCAAAGAGACGTGTGCTAAGGATATAATGGTAACCAGTGGTATGTTATCATGTTTTCTTGGGGCTATAACACGGGTAGCATTCAATTCTACAGGGTATGGGAATTATTATATTTTTTTTGATTGATTTTTTTGAAAGTATGACACACTAAAAAGTAGAATGAATTTCTGCTTCATGAAAAGAGAATTAAATCAAAAGAAAAATTCTTGAATGAGATTAAATGAACACCTAAAAAGAACCAGATAGCTTGAGACACAAAAGTGAACTGAGTAAGAGGAAATAGAAAATGTAGGGAAGCATGATTGGAAAAATAGCTTGAGAGGTGCTGATAGCAGTTGACACTTGTTGAGAGAGTTGAGCTGGAGCGGTTGCATTGACCAGTGATGTCTTGTTGACATGACTGGGCTTGAGTGGTGATGGTAATAAAAGCCTTGATGGATAGCAGTGCAAGATGGAGATTGCAGGAAGAAATAAAGGTCCTTGGGATCAGAGTCAGGTTCCAGGAGGTGTGCAGAAAGGGACTCAGATTTGAAACTTTGTATTCAGATTTGAAACTTTGGAAGCGGATGAGTTTGAGGTTTGCGTGGGTCTGCATTAATGAAGGTTGGAGCCTTGTGGATCCATTGTCACAACGCAAGACAAAAATGTGAATAAACAGCAAATAGGAAATTTCAGCCTCCTGGATGCCAAGACCCTTGCTATCCTTTAGCTACCATAGTTGATAGAATAAATAAGAAATATATTATTTAATAAATGCAGGAATAATCCATGAAATATTTGGATAAAGCTTATTGCAAGGTCAATTGGTTTGGATATAGTTTATTTTTATAAATCAATATAGATAAATTGATGATTAAATATTTTTTTAGAGAGGCCACAATTATATTGGGGATCTTCAATACCTCTCTTCAGGAAAATAAGTATGAAAACATGTATGCCTGGTTACTTTGGGCCCTTTAGTTTAAAGGATATTTTTTTGAAAGATAATATGTATATAAAATACAGAGTGGAGTGGCAGGGATTTGTAACCAAGCTGCCAAGACAGAAAAAGGACAGTAAGACTCACTGGTATTTTGTTAAATCCTTAGGGTATCTGTTTAGGACTTGAACTGATGGGTTAAACTTGTATACTGGGGTTATAAGGTTGTTTAGCAGTTCAAATTGATAAAAGAGGGTTGAGGCTGGATATTATTAATCAGACTAAAGCCATAGATCACTTAATTATCTTTTATAAGTATTTGATTACGTTGGAATGGTTTCTGGATAGAAATATAGCTGGGTCTCTGGGTGTCAATATCCTCTAAAGAGCTATTTCTTTATAGCTTTTCGAGCCCCAATATTTTCCTTCTGAGGGGTACAGGGGCCCAAAGGGACAGAAACTGAGGCTAGCAGGGTAACCAGTGGTAGCCTGTCAAGTGTTCTTGGTACTGTAACACGGGTAGCATCTAATTTCACAGGTTATGGGAATTATTCTACTTTATAAATGATTTTTTGATGTGTGAATAGCACTAATCTGTCCTTTTTATTTATTATTTAATTAATTATCCTTAGTAAATGTTCCAAGTAAGTTAATAATTATTTTAATGGACATTATTGCAGATATTCTGATGTCAGATGAGTTGTCATTATGTATTGAATATTTGGAGTAAAGTCATGATATTGATTTTACTTCTTATATTCAAAATTCAGTTTATTTACTAAAATAATTACTTAAAAATGTAATTCATGAGTATTCATGTAATATTTTTACATCGTAAGTTTTCTTAGTATGTCAAAAAAATTTTGATGTCTAGAAAATCTCATAATAGTATATTAAAGTATGTCAATATATTTTTAGAAGTAGTCAATATCTTATTTTCAAATTTTTGGTACTTTGAATTATATTTAATAAAATATATGTATAAAGTTTATTTTAGTATTTTTATATAATTTTATGTATTTTTGGACTATCTACTATCCATGGGAATATTGATTACATATGTAGAATATTCCTGTGTGGGTTGTAGCATATTTACGCGGTACCCAGGTTTCTCAGGCAGCCTGTCACTCTGTCAACCTGTAGTCCCGCGGCTGCCTAATTTTCAGAGGCCTGGGGCTGCGTACACAACTTTGACAGAGTAACAAAGCTGTAGCTCAGCTGCGCGCCGGTGCATTGGCTGCTGCCGCTGTGGTGTTGTATTTATAACCCCGGATTGAGAGCTGCGTTGAGGGCTGCGCGCTCAGCAGTTGGGTAGGTCGGGCTCAGCATCTGGCGTGCCCGCGGTCTCAGCAGTGCCTGCTGCGGGATCATCAGCAGCCGCTGCGGGCTCAGAAGCAGCCGCTGCTGGCTCAGCAGTAGGGGCTGCGGGGCTCAGCCCCAGGTATGGGTTGGGCCTACCTTAGGCCGCGCCGGGCCGCAACCCGCCCAGGAGAAGTGGACCAAGTGATGGAGCCGGCCCAACCAAGCTCGCGGGTGGCTAGTCTGGAAGGCAAGGGCGGGGCCATCATGGGCTATACGCGCTGGGGAGGCCCCCACGGGCATAAGCGTGGGCCAACCCGCAGACGGCGTGGACGGAAACATGGGGGGCTCTGAGTAGGGCGCGGCGGAGGGCCGCGCCATGAGAAGGACAAAACGGGCTACATTAATACCAAAGGGCGGCGGGTAATGGCAAGGGATGGAGGGATAGGGTTGGGCTACGGTTCTGCGGCTTAGGGTTTTATTTCATCACTCGTTCTTGTTGTTTGTGGTTGTACTTAGGCTAGGGTTGAGGGGGAGGAATCAAGATCTCACCCTCAACTCCGGGTTGGGGAGGATCATCATCACCTTACGGAAGGAGAAGGAAGAAATTTCATCATATCATCACTCTCTCTTCTTAAAACTCATTGCGCCCAATCATCTTACAGACGCTAGACCAATAACTTCCAGAACTCAGGACAACTTGCAAAGGTAACTCTTTTTAAGTTTCCACATCTGGGGGTCTGGCCGGGAAATCACCTTTTGTCTCAGTCTCTCAAAGATAGCGTACGCGATGTTGCCAACAACTACTCTAGGATTGACCAATCCGCCCCCATTTCCCCCCCGGGCGGGAGTCGGCCAACCAACACCTCCCCCACCTCCAACCACTTGGACCGGCAGCTTTGCCCCCCCTTGGTCGGAGCCTTCAGAGGCGGACGAGGCCCCACGGCGGGTATGGCTTAGGCTGCAGAAATTTCCCCATCTTTGGTTTGACACTGCTGATATCGGGCGTTTTCTTGCAAGGTTCAAGGATATGGCAGACTCCGAAAACGCGGCGGGCAAGGACAATGTCTGCACTGTTTTTCTCTTCATCACGGACAAAAGTAAGCTGCGGGATGTAGAGGATATGGCCGGTTACGAAGCTTGGGACTGGATTAGGCTCCGGGGCGAGATGATGGCGAGGTGGGGAAAGCGAGAACCCCTCTTCTGGGAAAAGGATTTTGAGCGGGCGGCGGCGGATGCGATCTTGCAAGGTGGAGTGCGGACGCAGAATGATTTGTCCGAGTACAAATCTCTATTTGACCGTATCTATAGTTATTTAGCAAAGAACCAGGTGGTGGCGGGTCAGACGGGAGCAATGAAACGGGTGTTCTTGGGTGGGCTTGCGCGGGTTTAGCGGCACCTCTTTGAGCACGGGATGGTATTGCGGTCGGTGGACCAGAGGGTCATCCTTCTCCCGGACCTGAGAGCAATCAACGGGGAAATAGAGAGCAACATCAATCTGGAGGAACTGATCAAGGACACGGCTAGGGCGTTCCCGTCAGCCTCGAAAAGACCAGCGGCTTCCTCAGCCCCGCCTTGGACGCAGGAACTACACGCGGGCCCATCCACACCAATTCAGCCGGGTACAATGGAGGTACCGGTGAATGAGCTGACAGACATGTTGAAGGATCTGCGGATACTCCTCAATCGGGTAACGGCCCAGCCCGCGGTGCAGCCCACGGCCCAGCCAATGATCCAGTCAACGGCTCCGCCCCCGCCTCCTTGGCGCAATGAGCCGCCCCACGTGGTGGGGGGTCCTTGGCCTGGAAGCGGACCCTCAGGAGGGTTCCCGGCCCGAATCTGCACATATTGTGGCCACAGGAGACATTGGAGGTTGGTTTGCGCGGAGTTGACAAGGGATATGGACGGGGGATTGGTCCGCGCGTCTGGATTGACTTTCATATTTCCAACGGGTGAGCCGGTAAGTTTCAGGCCCGACCACCCGTCCCCATTGGACCAGGTCAGGGCAAGAGCACAGTCTGCAGGGGCCGCTTGGGTGTCGCTTGGAATCGTCACTGGGCTTGGCACGTGGCGAGCTCTGAGAGTGGAGGCGGAGGTTAGGGCGTTGGCGGCGGACGAGCGAATCTTGTCTGAGAAGATGGAGGTAGACGTGAAGGAGCGGCTGACGACTCAAGCCCCAAAGACTGGTGCGCAAGGACCGTTGGGCAACACGCCGTCGGCCGGCTCCGGAGGGAGAAGGAAGGCCGCAGAAGTGGTGCGGTGGGTGATGGGGAGCAAGATGCTGATCCCTCTCATGCTAAGGGAGCGGGCCGCCGTCTCTCCGGTGGTTGTCAAAGAGATGGTGCAGGCGTTAAGGGAGTACGGGCGCAGCAGGGTTCCGGCGACGGTGCAGCGGGTGAACGCGGCAGAGGAAGGGGGGGAACGCGAGTTGTGCCCACCCAAGGCCGTTTCGGTCCCCCTTGCCTACGTCTCAATGAAGATTGCGGATTGGAAGGTGTGGGCAATGGTGGACAGCGGGTCAATGGTTAACTTGCTCCCGTCAAGATTGGTGGACGAGTTGGGGTTGGTCCGGAGGAAGTGCGCCATGGGATTGCGGGCGCTCAACAGTGGTGAGTGTTGGGTGGACGGGGTGGTGGAAGGAGAGGAGGTGGAGGTTGCAAAGGTCCGGAAGCTGCGGTCATTCCTTTCGGTTGAGTGCAGCGACGTGATCTTGGGTTGACCGTTTATGTTTGGGTTCTGGGCCCGGATGGCCTTCAACAAGGAGGAAGGGACGTAGGCGCTGACGGTAGAGGACGCGTCCGGGGCCAAGTTTGAGACAACAATCTCCGACCACGGGAAAGGGAAGTGGGTGCGTTCGGCAGCGGCTGGCAAGGAGACGGAATCCAACGGGGGGAACGGCTGCAAGGGCCGCCTCACGGGGGATTTTGCCTTGTCAACCGCAGCAACCGTGCGGGAAAGGCTCCGGTCTCGCGCGGGCGGCTGACTAGGGAGGAGCAAAGAGGGGGAGGGAAGCGCGCAGAGGGCGCGGGTGGCAGAAGTAAGTTTGTTTCCTAGGTATGCGTCACCAGGAGGTACCGTGTTTCAAAAACCCTACCATAGTGCCACACTTGTGAGAAAAGGCGGAAGCCGCAGGTTGATTGTTGCCAGGATCCATGACGACGATGACGGACGCTTGCAGATGGTTAGGTGTAACGCGGGGCGGTATAAGCCTGTGGCGCAAAAGGTCCGGCCTCAGAACAAACCAATGCCGCAGGGGCTGAACGGGCCCCTGAGACCAATCATCTGGTCTCGGGATCCCTGGGTAAGTCCATTGAAGACGTCGGGGTGGGTAACCCGGTAGGCGCGGATCACGGATGAAAGGATCAAGGCGCTTAACTTTGTGCTGGCGGGGTGGTTGAGTGCGAAGGAGAAGGATTTGCTGGCATTGGTATTGGTGCTTCGCGAGAAGGCCCTTGCCTTTGGGCCGGACAAGCACATATTGTTGAAAAGAGAGATCGGCAACCCCTACGCAATCCCCACGGTGCCGCACAAAACCTGGCAAATCAAGCTGATTCCAATCCCTTGGACCGTACGGGAGCCCTTTCTGGAGCTGGTCCGGGAGAGCGTTAGAACGGGTTTGTACAAGCAGTCCACATCAAGCTACTCTAGCCCAATCTTTGCGGTTGTTAAACAGGACGGGAAGTCGCTTAGGATTGTCCATGACCTGCAGCGGCTGAATTCATTCACCATCCGGGACACGGGATTGCCGCCGCAGGTGGACAAGTTCTTGGAATCGATGGCGGGGCGCGTGTGTTACGGACTGGTTGATGTGATGGGGGGGTACAATCAGCGGGAGCTCCACCCCAATTTGCGGCTGTTGACCGCGTTCAAAACAGGGCTGGGAAGAATGCAGTTGACGCGGCTGCCGCAGGGCGCGACAAAATAGGTGGCAGTTTACCAGGTTCAGATGACGTGGATACTACGGGAAAACATCACGGAGGGGGCTCTGATCTTCATTGAAAATGCGGGGATAAAGGGGCCGAAGACGGACTACGGCGGCGCGGTGTTGGAGGAAGCCCCAAGGATTTGCCGCTTTGTCTGGGAATAAGCAAGGACGTTGGAGCGGATCTTGTTCCGGATTGAGGAGGCGGGGCTTACGGTGTTGGGGAGTAAGTTGGTGGTTTGCGTTCCGGCGCTGGAGGTTCTGGGACATGTGGTGGGCGCCAAAGGCTGGAGGATTGCGGAGAAGAAACAGAACAAAGTCCTTGAATGGCCAACTCCACGGACGCCTTTGCATATCCTCCAGTTTTTGGGGCTGTGAAGCTACGTCCGCATGTTCATTGAACGGTTGGCGGAGGTGGCGAGTCCGCTGCGGGCACTGACGCGTAAGGGTGCGGCATGGGAGTGGACGGCGTGGGGTGACGCTGCCTTTGCAAAGCTCAAGGAGATTGTGGGGCGCGACATTGTCCTCCGGGACCTCAACTATGATTTGGCAGGGATCCGTCTGGCCGTTGACTCTAGGGAACTTGGCGCCGGAGGCGTTCTGACGCAGGAGGAGAATGGTAAGGATAGGCCAGTTCTTTATGAATCCATAACCTTCACCGTGACAGAGAGTTGGTATTCGCAACCAAAGTTGCAACTGTGCGGGGTCACCAAGATTGTGCGGAGGCTGCAGCATTTGCTTTGGGGGGTGAATTTCAAACTCTTGGTGGACGCGGAGGCTCTGGCGCGGATGATCAATTCGCCAACGCTGCCAAACGCCCCTATGACTAGGTGGGTTGCGTTCCTTCAGCTCTTTGCCTTTAGTGTGGTTCATGTTCCAGGGAAGGCTTTCACAATGCCTGACGCGCTGTTGCGGTACCCGCGGGAGGATCTGTTGGAAGGAGCGGAACACTTGGACGTGGAATCTCCGGTTATCGGGGTGGGCATGATGGAGACAGAGGTTGCCCTTCCGCTGCAGCAGTCCAGGCGTTACGCGACGTTGTGCTTCTTTCTGCGGGGTCTCCATATTCCGGAAGGTACGTTGGAAACGGTAATTTGGTGGGAAAAACGGCGGACAACCAACTTCTATTTGCAGGAGGGGCAACTGTGGCGGCGGTGCACCCCCGTGCCCCTGGTGGTCGCGACATTGAGGAGGGACCAGGAGGTGATTCTGAGACGTCTTCATGACAACCTTGGGGATCGGGGCGAGATTGAAACACGGCGGCGGGTGAAAGCAAGGTTCTGGTGGCCGGGGGTGGTACGCGCGGTGCGCGAGTGGGTGAAGTCATGCGAGGCTTGTCAGAGGCGGAGTCCTAGGCTCCCGAGGGAGTTGGGTCACCCTACAGGGGAGGATGCCTTGTTTGGACGGGTCTCCCTCGACGTGGTTCACATCAAAGTGGGGAAGTTTGCATACCTGCTGGTTGCGCAGGACAATTTGTTGGGTTGGGTCAAGGTGCGTCCGGTGGTCAAGCTGCTGGCAGAAAGGTTTGCCCAGTTTTTGGAGGAAGATTGGTTCGCGCGGTATGGTTCGCTCCAACTGGTCACCGTCGACGGGGGCGCGGAGTTCCAAGGCCGCTTGATGGGGTTGGTTCAGAGCTGCGGGGCTAAGTTTGGGTGGGTCACGGAGTACTACCCCAAGGGTGCCGGGATGATTGAACGCGGTCACCAGCCGATCAAGGACGCGCTGGTGAAGATGTGTGGCGAGGACCAGAAGCGGTGGCAGGAGACCCTTCCGGTGGTCCTCTTTGCAGACAGGATATTGTTCAAGCGCTCAACGGGCTACTCAACTTATGAAATCCTCTACGGACAGCGCCCGGTCCTTCCAGTGGACATTGAACTGGAGACCTTCTTGGGCATTGATCAGTCAGTTCAGATGCGTGTGGGGTAGGATCAGCTGTGTGCGTGGAAGAATTAGCTGCGCGCGGGGTAGGAGCCTCTGCGGGGTGGAAGAATTAGCTGCGCGGGGGTCTCTGGTACGCAGGAAACTGCTGCTATGAGTACGTAGGGGTATGTAATGATGCGGGGCTGCGCGGGGGAATTGTGACATAACACATTTCCGTGTGTAACTCCTAAAATATACACAAAAACTCAATTCTAAGTGGATTTTAGGGGTAAAACCCATATGTGACAACACGTGTGAAATGCTAAAACGGCAAAAATGTTCCATACTGGTGTTGTAATTTTTAGTACTTTTCTTTTTAATTATTTTAAAAATGTAAGGACTTGGATTACAAGGGTGGGGTCAGTGAGTGACACTACCTAATTTTGGGTGGGGAATCCATTTCTTCAATCATATTAATGGATTTCTCACTCATTCTTTTGTTAATTTAGATATTCTTATTTTTTATAGTTTTGTGTTGCTATGAAAGGTTGCTCTGTACATAGTAGCAAGCTGAAATTCCCTCACTCCAAGATATGTCTATATCTGAAAAAAATTCTGGCTCAATGCCTTCTTCTGGCTCTGTAGTTCCTTAGGTATATGGGGCCATCAGGGATATTGTGTTCAGGTAACCATTCATCCTTGTCAGCTGATTCTCCCTTGTATCTAACTAGGTAGAGTCTGACATCTTTTCCATTGATCCTTTCTTTTTTATCTTTAAGGATCTTGCTAATTTTTCCTCTGTTTTTTTCAGGTTCTTCTGCAACAGGTATTTCAGGTGAAGGAGTATATTCTCCATTCCTTGGGTGGTAGTGTTTGATGAGACTTACTGGGAAGACTGGGTGTTTTCTAGAAAGCTCATCACTAAGGATTAATTCCAAAGCATTCTTACCATGAAATTTATTAATGGTGAAAGGTCCAAAAAAAGCTGGTCTAATCTTTCTATTTCCCCCTAAGTTGTTGAAGTTGGTGGTAATGATCGAGATATGATCATCAATCTTGAAATCAGGCTCCTTATGGGTTTTATCCCACCTTTGTTGGTTATAATCAACAGCATCCTGGACACACTTAACAGCATGTTTATTGGCTACATCTATCATGCTTTCAAAATGAAGCAATGTAGGGTGAATATTTGTTAGCTGATGATTAAGGTCATCTTTGGGTAATTTAGGAATCCATGTTCATTCCAGTATGTAGGGTGCTTCCTTAGTGGTAAAGTACTTGCTACTGTTGTAGGCCATCTCTAGTTAAGGTAAAAGGCTAGCCCAAACCTGGCAATAACCATCAGAATTCTTATATTCTAGACCAAAGCCACAGAATATCCTGAGCATGTCTTCCAGGGTCCAACTCATTCTTTCAGCTAAGCCATCCGTCTGAGGGTGATAAGCTGTAGAGAAAGCTAAAGTGGTTCCCAGCATGTCATGAAGATTTCTCCAGAACTCAGAGGTGAATTTAGGATCTCTGTCACTGATAATGACCTTGGGAACTCCAACATCAGCAATGAGTCTGTTCCAAAATAATAGGGCAACTTCCATAGCAGTTTTTTCCTTGTGATTAGGTAGAAACTTTGCTTTCTTGGATAACCTATCCACAATGACTAGGACTGAGTTGTAGGAATAGGCTCCTCCTGCTGGTAGTCCAGTTACAAAGTCCATGTTGATGATTTCCCATCTTTTCTTGGGTTCAGCAGTCTTTTGCAGTAGTCCAAACCGTTTCCCAGTAGTCCTGTTGGACTTCTGAAAAGTTTAACAACTGGTAATGTACTGTGTAGTTGATTCTCTCAAATTAACCCACCAAGCAGTTTTTTTAACCTTATCTAAGGTTTTATCAGCAGATAAATGACCATATGAGCAGTTATCATGGCATTCAGCCAGGACTTGTTTGATATTGTCATCCTTAGTTAAAACTAGAACACTTGAATGTTGATGCCTGTAGTATACTAGAAAATCTCATATAGTGAACCTTCCAGCTTTTTATGGTTTCAAGAGGGGTTCAGGAAGGCTATTGATCAATTCAGATGGCGGAGAAGTACTTTCCATAATGTTAATCAGAGTTTTAATGCCAGAATTGTAAGATTCTTTGATTGAGTTGAACAAGGATTCATCCAATTCACAAATGTGGATTCCCATTATAGGAGCTTCAATATTCAACATGTTAATGTTAAGGATAGGGAAGATATCATTATCCTATGAATCATAAGAAGGGTTACTTGTGTCATTGGGTAAAGCATTACTTCTCAAACTATCAGCATTCTGGTGTTTAGCACCAGCTTGGTGAACTATGGTCATCCCACCTCTGTACTGTTGTATGGCTATCTGCCATCTTAAAATGTACCTACTAGGGGTCTTCATGTTCATCAAAGTCCTGAAAGCATTGCAGTCAGTAATTACTGTGAACTTTCTGCCTTCCAAGTAGTAATGAAGTTTCTCCAGAGCCCATACTAAAGAAAGGTATTCCATTTGGCTTGCACCATACCTTTTCTTAGTATCCTTAACTTGTCTGGATATGAAGAGTATAGGTTTTTCCACCGGTTTGTCATCCTCTATGAATTCATGGTTTAATTCAGCTCCTAGCCCGTTCATACTAGCATCTATATAGAGCTCAAAGGGTTTAGAATTGTCAGCCTGCTACTTAGCACAGAGCAACCTGACAAATCAACAACAATAATAATATTAATAAAATTAAAAGGAACAAAGATAAATGAATAAATAAAATTATTATAAAATGAAGGAGTAGGAAATCCATAAATATTTTTGCAGAAATGGATTTCCCACCCAAAATAAGGTAGGGTCACTCACTGACCCCACCCTTGAATTCTTACTCCTTATATTTTTTAATTAATTTAATACAAAATGGTAAATGACCACGGCACCAGTATGGCACCTTTTAGCCATTTTAATATTTCACATGATATGTCATGTATAGGTTTCACACCTAAATTTCAGTCTAAATCCAGGTGTTGTGTGTAGTTTAGGAGTTACACGGGAAATTGTGTTTTGTCACAATTCCCGCACGCAGCCCCGCGTCCCTACAGCATTGGACTCCCGCGTACGCCAACTCCCGCACGCAGCCCCGCGTCCCTACAGCGCTGAACTCCCGCGCAACTGAATTCCCGCGCAGGTAATCCTGTGACCTAGTCAAGCGCGCAGCGGTACAGTCCCCCGCGCGCATCTGAGCAGCGGATCAGTCCCCGCGCGCATTTGAATGGACTGATCCCCGCGACTCCTATGACATCCAGGTACCGCTCAGAGAAGCTACAATATAGTAGGATCTACACTACATATGTAAAGCCACCACACGAGCATAGATTATGGTTCAAAAACCTTAAAAATCAATTAAAATTAGTTAGTATCTAATTCTTAGTATTTTTTATTAATTAAATAAAGATCCAGAATTACCACAAAATAAGTTGACCAGAACCTTCAAAGACCACGAAACTACATAAGGAGTGGTCGTAAAAATTATTAAAAATTACATACAGGATCAGCAGAGGATGGAGAATCAATAAACATCCACGTCTGCTCACTTTGAACCAGTACTTACTGTACAAATTGAGGATCAGTGCAGGATCAGCAAAATGACTAATCTATTGATTAACAGATCCTGCAGCTAAAAAGGAGCTGTTCCTTGACAGATCTAAAGCCAGCAGGCTAACAGCACCTTGAGGAAGTGCCAATCTTGCCCTGATTGCCCCCCTAGCCTCAGCCCATGGCTAGTACTCCTTCTAGAGGCCCTCAAGCACCCAAAAACGAATATTTAAACAGGCTCTTTTTGCCCTTCTGTTTCCAATCAGTTAATCAGTTATCAGGAATTATTTATTATCAATCAGACACGTTGTCATTGTTAATCAAGTGGTTATATGAAGATAAGCAAGTGATTTATGACTTAGTCTGTAGTAGTATTATTTACCTTTATTAACCAATCAACCATTGAAGTTTAGTCAAGCAATCAACCCCATCTGCTCTGAAAACCTTCCAATTATTCCAGGATTTTCGTGGTCAAGTACTCAGAGTGAGTGTTTCCCTTCCTGTCTAGGCCACTTGTGCTGTTAAGCCTGGCCATTAGTGGAATAAGTCCTTTCTAAGGCACCCATATTTATTCCAAGGTTCTTAAACTGCCTAAGGAGGCCCCTTGAAGAGAGGTTGCTAGTCTGTAAAGATCCCCAGTAGTATAATACTGTGGCCCCTCTTTATATTTTATATTTAAAATATTTATAACCAAACCAAATAAACCTTGCACTTGCTCTTACCATACCATTATTGGAGCTTTAAAGTGTTTATTCTTTGGAATATTATTGCTCCAAGTTCTTTTATCACTCTCTGTAGCTAAAGGACTGCAAGTTTCCTGGTATCAGAGAGCTGACAACTGGGGGTCTGGCCGGGAAATATCCTTAATAATTAATTTTTTAATTAATTATCTCCTGGACCAGTTATTTATATTTAAAAAAATTATATATATAAGTAGAAATACTTATTATTTATCTTTATCTTTTGATTTATCCAGTGGATTTAAAAACCAACGGAGAATTGATCAATTATTATTTAAATCTTCTTAAAAAGAAAAAAGAAGAAAAATTACGTAACTTTGTGCCTGTTGTTATAACTCCTGAACAGAAACAAGAGAGACTTCTTTATTATAGACAACAAATCTTAAAAGAAAAAGAACAAGATTTAGAAAGAATCATTAATTTTAACTCCTTGTTAAGACAGCACAAAGAGTGGAAAATCTACCAAAGAAAGCTTTCTGCTTTTAAGAGACGGTATCCAAATTATAAAAGTGAGCTTTGATCTCCTTTTTATTTTTTTATAAAAAAATCACAAAAACTCGAAAATTATAATAAAAATTATTATAAAATAAATAAATATATAACTTATATTTTTTTATTATTTTATCCTTTCTAGTGGACTTTGTCTTTGGTGATCTTATTGACCAAGACCTCTTAGAGGACGTCCCAGACTGTGGACCCTTGGATTTGTCACAAGATTTGATTGGAACCCACTCAGATCCCGTTGGAATACCCTCCAAGGACGGACCTGACCCCAACAAGGACTTAGTGCCTTTAAACCTTCATATAAGTAAGAAATATATTTTTTTTAAATAAAAAAAAATTACTCAAAAAAAAAAATTATTTTTTTTACAAAGTTTTGACAAAAACTTATATAATCTTTAAAAATGCATCAAAACAGACGCAACACCCGCGCCAGTGGACGCGCCCCGTCATATGGATCTTTGCCCGGAGGAACCCGTGTGCGCAAGGATGCCAGTTGCGAACGCAATGCGGATCGAGCCAGTGATTGCTCCGATCCGAGCAACCGTGACAACGACCGCGGCCGCCAACTCGACCAACTCACCTTTGGAGGGCCGTCCCTTGTTGAACGTGAAATCCCAGGAGGATACCGTTCCACCTACACCACCCCAGCCGGACTCCTCCAAGGAGGAGAAAATAAAGGTATTGGTGAAAGAACACGTGGGTCATTGGGAACTGTTCAAACAGGCTCAGACCCAGGAAGACCAGCAGGGTATGAGAAAAGCCATATCTTTGGCAAAGAAGACTCAAATAACCCTCCAAAAATTGATTCCCAAGAGAGAAGTAGAAGGTTACGTGAAGAATTGGAATCCTTGGGACCAATTAGTTTCCTTAAGAGGAAACAACAACAACAGGAAGAAGAGATCTCTAGCCCATCAGAAATTAAAGAGTCCCAAAGAGTGGGACAATATAATATCTTTGGCAAGAAAATGGAAGAAAGTTTACCGCAATTAGACGTAGAAACTTTCAACTTGTTTTCCATAAATGTTTCTCATAACTTTGATATCATTGGCAAATGTTTTGATAAAGTATATGAGCAATTGGATAAATTAAATACCAATTTTGGTAAAGTCATGCAATCCCAATCCAACTTGATCAAAATCAATGAGTTAGAAGTAAAAAAAATAAGAGACAGCATTAGTTTGAGTAAAGGAGAAATAATAAATTACCTAGAAAACAATACTTCAGCTATCCAAGAAGAAATTCTTCTATCTATTGAACAAATCAAAGAAGGTATTAATAAAACAGACCACACTTCACCCACTCATATTATTAATAAAATTGATTCATTAAGTAACAAACTTGACCTGGAATTAGGTATGATTAAGAATGATCTCAGAGATCTAAAGATAAACTTATCTCAACCCATTGCACATTCTGATGAAATCAGACCTTCCAGGTACCACAGTACGCCCCAACTACCTTCTAGACCAAGACTAACAAGGCTTGAATCTTTCAGACCTAGTCCCACTCCTGAAGTAGAACAAGAATTAAAATTACTTCCCCCTATCACTGAGTGGCCTAAATTCTCCGGAGAAGGAGAATACAATCATGTCAGTTTTATTAAGTTTATTGACTATACTCTGGCCTCTTATGAACTTCCTGATAACATAGCCTTAGTAAGAATACCTAGACTGTTTGAAGGAGTAGCCCTTGACTGGTTCATCAATAAGAGAGAAGAGGTAGTATCTTTGTCATGGAATTCATGGAAAGATTTGATTAAGGAACAATTTGGTACCAGAATTTGGAAAAGAAAAATGATGAAGACTTTCAAAACTTCTTTGTTTGATCCATCTAAGGACAAACCTCACAAATGGTGCCTTGACAAGAAGAGAAGACTAGACTGCTTCTACCCAAATGCTGATAAAGAAGAAGTCAATGAAAGACTCCTCAACCTATGTCCAGGACTACTTAACCATAGCGTAAGGTGCAGAATGCCCATGAACTCTGACCTTTCCACTCTCATAGGAGTATTAGAAGAAACTATTGACATGAATGGCTTAGACAAAAAGCTTAATAAACCCAGAGAACCAACTACTAGGAATAAGGAAGATTATAATAACAAGAACAAAGAACTTCTACCTAACAACTCAGAAGCCAAGAATACTTTGGTGACCAAAGAAAAGACATGTTGGAATTGCAACCAAACAGGGCATGTAAGACCTGACTGTCCTTTACCCAGGAGAAAGATTAATCCTATTGAAGGACAAGAGGATGACACTAATCCTGACCCCCAACTAGATGACACTGATGGTTCCATCTCTGAATGTGACCTAATTATCACTAATCCCATTAATGTCATCAAAGGTAACATAGAATCTTCCCTAGATATTAACCCTGTTAATGAAGATAGCAATTTGCCTCAAAAATGAAAATCCAACATGTTTCTGAAGCTAAGACCTTAACCCTCAACCTTCTATTGGAAAAGGGTACACTGGTGGTAAAACTTGTTATGCCACTGGCTTGATACAAGGTTCCCCCGTAAAATTACTTCTAGACAGTGGAGCCTTCTGCTCTTGTGTTGGAACTGACTACTTAGATAAACAGGATTCCAACTGGAAGAAAAACTTACTACCTGTACCTTGAGCTAAGTTCAGCAGCTGTAACTCACCTCTCAATGCTATTGGAGTATGGCCAACAGAAATCATACTCCCCCACTCTAAAGGATCAATCAAGATAAAGATTGAATTTGTAGTACTTCAAAATGGAGTATGTGATTATTTTATTATAGGAAATGATTCTCTTTGCCTGTACGGAATAGATGTCTTCCAGAGTAAAGGGAGATATTTCACTATAGGAGGAGATTGGAACAAGAAGTTCCAAATATGCCATGTCAATGCTAAAGCTACTGATTCCACTTATGAGAGACACTTAGAAACTTTTAACCAGGAATACTTTTCCCAAGCTGCCTTGAATTCCCAGCTTAGTGAAAACCAGAAAAGAGATATTCTCCAGCATGCTTTGAGAACCAGAATGCTTTTTGCACTAAAGACCATCCCATTGGTAATATTAAAGGTCATGATATGGTCTTAACTTTGACTAATAAGCCTCCTTACCCTCCTAACCTCAGGAGACCAGCTTACCCTTCCAGTCCAAAATCTAGGACTGCTCTAGAAAGCCACATCCAAGAACTAGTGGACTTACAAGTCTTACGGAAAGTAGGGCATAATGAGCAAGTAGACGTAACTACCCCCGTGATAATAGCCTGGCACAATGATAAGTCTAGGATGGTTGGAGATTTTAGAATGCTCAACAACTACACCCAAGCTGACTATTATCCTATCCCAAGGATTGACCACGCTCTACATAATCTGTCTAAAGCTAAGTTCATTACTACTATGGACATGTTGAAAGGCTTTCACCAAATACCTATCAGTCCGGATAGCAGGAAATTTATGAGAATTATGTCATTTAGGCATATATGAGTATCTCAGAATGCCATTTGGTATTAAAAATGCCCCTTCCCACTTCCAAAGAATGATGGATACAGTCTTAGGAATGTTCATCAGACAAGGTTGGATGATGTTATACATAGATGATGTTATCATTTATTCAGACAATTGGGATACTCACATGAATAAAGTAAGGCTAGTGCTTAAAACAATCGCCGCAGTAGGATTAAAAGTATCTATGAAAAAGTGCAACTTTGGATACAGAGAACTCAAAGCTCTAGGACACATTGTTTCTGGACTAACTTTAACTGCTGACCAAAGTAAGGTAGCAGCATTAATGAACAGACCTATGCCCCAGAACAAAACGGAACTCTTATCCTTTATAAGCTTCTGCAGCTATTACAGGAAGTACATACCTAAATTTGCTAACCTCACCAAGTTTTTATATGAGATCTGCAACAACAACACTTTATTCGAAATGACTCATGAAAGATTGAAGAATTATGAGGAACTCAAAGTAGCTATGACTACTGCCCCAGTGTTGATACAACCAGATTATTCTAAACCTTTCAAACTTTACATAGACGCTAGCATGGAAGGATTAGGAGCTGCATTACACCAAGAAGTAATAGAAGAGGATAAACC
Source organism: Puccinia polysora (assembly GCA_025617555.3). Classification (NCBI taxonomy): domain Eukaryota; kingdom Fungi; phylum Basidiomycota; class Pucciniomycetes; order Pucciniales; family Pucciniaceae; genus Puccinia; species Puccinia polysora. The sequence continues at coordinate 517,305 of JAOOQA010000021.1, read as the reverse complement.
AGTAGGGAAACCTATACTCTTCATATCTAGACAAGTCAAAGATACTGAAAATAGATATGGTGCCAGCCAAATGGAATGCCTTGCTCTAGTATGGGCATTAGAAAAACTCCACTATTATTTGGAAGGTACAAATTTCGTGGTGATCACTGATTGCAATGCTGTTAGAACTCTCATGAACATGAAAACTCCTAGCAGGCATATGTTAAGATGGCAGATAGCCATACAACAGTACAGAGGTCAGATGACAATAGTCCACCAAGCTGGAGTTAAACATCAGAATGCTGACAGTCTTAGCAGAAATGCTCTACCAAATGATACTAGCAATCCTGCTCATGACCCAGAAGATCATGATATATTTCCTATACTAAACATTAACCTATTTAATCTTGAAGCCCCCATCATAGGAATTCACATATGTGAACTAGATGAATCACTGTTCAGCTCCATCAGAGAAGCATACAACTCTGGCATGAAGACTTTGATTAACATCATAGAAAGTACTTCACCTCCATCTGAACCCATAAACAGTTTACCTGAACCCCTGCTGAATTCCTATAAAGAAGGAAGATTCACACTGTGGGATGGGATAGTATATTACCGGCATAAACACTCTAGTGTTATAGTCTTGACCAAAGCAGAGCATATCAAACTTGTTTTAGCTGAATGTCATGATAATTGCTCTTCGGGTCACCTGTCTATTGATAGAACCCTAGATAAAGTAAAACAGACTGCCTGGTGGATCAACTGGAGAGACTCCACTATCAAGTATGTTTCAAGCTGTGAAATCTGTCAGAAGTCCAACAAGACCACTGGGAAAAGGTTTGGACTACTCCAAAGGATAGCTGAGCACAGGAAAAGATGGGAAGTTATCAACATGGACTTCGTAACAGGACTGCCCCCTGGTGGAGCTTACTTGTACAACTCAGTCCTGGTTATTGTAGACAGATTTTCTAAGAAAGCCAAGTTTCTACCTAACCATAAGGAAGACACAGCTATGGAAGTAGCCTTACTCTTCTGGAACAGACTAATTGCTGATGTAGGAATTCCTAAGATTATTATCAGTGATAGAGACCCCAAATTCACGTCTGAATTCTGGAGAAACCTCCATGATATGTTAGGAACTACCTTAGCCTTTTCTACAGCTTATCACCCTCAGACAGATGGATTAGCTGAAAGAATGATCCAGACTCTAGAGGATATGCTCAGAAGGTTCTGTTGCTTTGGGATGGAGTACAAAAAAACAGACGGATATTCCCATGACTGGGTTAGCCTTTTACCTGCACTAGAAATGGCCTATAACAGAAGTAAACACTCTACTACCAAAGAAGCTCCTTACATACTGGAAAGAGGATGGATCCCCAAATTGCCCAAAGATAACCTCAATCAGGAGTTGACTAATATCCATCCAACATCACTGGACTTCAAAAACATGATAGATATGGCAAACAAGCACGCTGCTAAGTGTGTACAAGATGCTGTTGAATACAACCAACAAAGGTGGGATAAAACTCACAAAGAACCTGATTTCAGAATAGGAGATCAAGTTCTAATTTCAACCGCCAATTTCAATAACTTGGCTGGAAATAGAAAACTCAGACCAGCCTTTGTTGGGCCTTTCACTATCAAGAAACTCCATGATAAGAATGCCGTAGAAGTCATCCTCAGTAATGAACTCTCTAGGAAACACCCAGTCTTCCCAGTCAGCCTTGTCAAACACTACCATCCCAGAGAAGGAGAAAAGACCCCTTCACTTGAAATACCAGTCTTAGATGAGCCTGAGAAGGACAAAGGAAAAGTTAGTGAAATCCTTAAAGATAAAAAAGAAAGGATCCAAGGAAAAGATGTTAGACTTTACTTAGTCAGATACAAAGGAGAATCAGCTGATAAAGATGAATGGCTACCTGAAAACAACATTCCAGATGGACCTATACACCTGAGAAACTACAGAGCCAGTAAAAGACACTGAGCCCCAAAAATTTTTTCAGATATAGTCATATCTTGGAGTGGGGGAATGTCAGCCTGCTACTTAGCACAGAGCAACCTGACAAAGCAACAACAATAATAATATTAACAAAATTAAAAGGAACAAAGATAAATGAATACATAAAATTATTATAAAATGAAGGAGTAGGAAATCCATAAATATTATTGCAGAAATGGATTCCCCACCCAAAATAAGGTAGGGTCACTCACTGACCCCACCCTTGAATTCTTACTCCTTATATTTTTTAATTAATTTAATACAAAATGGTAAATGACCACGGCACCAGTATGGCACCTTTTAGCCATTTTAATATTTCACATGATATGTCATGTATAGGTTTCACACCTAAATTTCAGTCTAAATCCAGGTGTTGTGTGTAGTTTAGGAGTTACACGGGAAATTGTGTTTTGTCACAATTCCCGCACGCAGCCCCGCGTCCCTACAGCATTGGACTCCCGCGTACGCCAACTCCTGCACGCAGCCCCGCGTCCCTACAGCGCTGAACTCCCGCGCAACTGAATTCCCGCGCAGGTAATCCTGTGACCTAGTCAAGTGCGCAGCGGTACAGTCCCCCGCGCGCATCTGATCAGCGGATCAGTCCCTGCGCGCATTTGAATGGACTGATCCCCGCGACTCCTATGACATCCAGGTACTGCTCAGAGAAGCTACAATATAGTAGGATCTACACTACATATGTAAAGCCACCACACGAGCATAGATTATGGTTCAAAAACCTTAAAAATCAATTAAAATTAGTTAGTAACTAATTCTTAGTATTTTTTATTAATTAAAAAAAGATCCAGAATCACCACGAAATAAGTTGATCAGAACCTTCAAAGACCACGAAACTACATAAGGAGTGGTCGTAAAAATTATTAAAAATTACATACAGGATCAGCAGAAGATGGAGAATCAATAAACATCCACGTCTGCTCACTTTGGACCAGTACTTGCTGTACAAATTGAGGATCAGTGCAGGATCAGCAAAATGACTAATCTATTGATTAACAGATCCTGCAGCTAAAAAGGAGCTGTTCCTTGACAGATCTAAAGCCAGAAGGCTAACAGCACCTTGAGGACGTGCCAATCTTGCCCTGATTGCCCCCCTAGCCTCAGCCCATGGCTAGTACTCCTTCTAGAGGCCCTCAAGCACCCAAAAACGAATATTTAAACAGGCTCTTTTTGCCCTTCTGTTTCCAATCAGTTAATCAGTTATCAGGAATTATTTATTATCAATCAGACACGGTGTCATTGTTAATCAAGTGTTTATATGAAGATAAGCAAGTGATTTATGACTTATTCTGTAGTAGTATTATTTACCTTTATTAACCAATCAACCATTGAAGTTTATTCAAGCAATCAACCCCATCTGCTCTGAAAACCTTCCAATTATTCCAGGATTTTCGTGGTCAAGTACTCAGAGTGAGTGTTTCCCTTCCTGTCTAGGCCACTTGTGCTGTTAAGCCCGGCCATTAGTGGAATAAGTCCTTTCTAAGGCACCCATATTTATTCCAAGGTTCTTAAACTGCCTAAGGAGGCCCCTTGAAGAGAGGTTGCTAGTCTGTAAAGATCCCCAGTAGTATAATACTGTGGCCCCTCTTTATATTTTATATTTAAAATATTTATAACCAAACCAAATAAACCTTGCACTTGCTCTTACCATACCATTATTGGAGCTTTAAAGTGTTTATTCTTTGGAATATTATTGCTCCAAGTTCTTTTATCACTCTCTGTAGCTAAAGGACTGCAAGGTTCCTGGTATCAGAGAGCTGACACGAATGGTCTGGCTGAATCAGTACTGGAGCTGAAGCCATGGCCATCTTTACTTCCTCATAATTCTTAACTCTTTCATGAGTCATTTCAAACAAGGTGGTGTTGTTGCAGATTTCATACAGACACTTGGTTAGAAGAGCAAAATTTGGTAAGTACTTCCTATAGTAGTTGCAGAAGCTAATAAAAGATAGGAGTTCAGTTTTATTCCGAGGCATTGGCCTATTCATTACTGCTGTTATATTGTTTTGGTCAGCAGCTAAGGTTAGGCCAGGGACAATGTGTCCGAAGGCCTTCAGTTCTCCATAACCAAAGTTACACTTTTTCATTGATACTTTTAATCCCTCAGCAGAGATAGTTTTGAGGACTAATCTTACTTTATTCTGGTGGTTATCCCAATCATGAGAGTAAATGATAAATTCTTCAATGTAAACCATCATCCATCTTTGTCTGATGAACAATCCTAGAGCTGTGTCCATCATCCTTTGAAAATGAGAAGGAGCATTTTTTATACCAACAGGCATCCTTAGATACTCATAAATTTCCAAATGAAAGATAATTCTCATGAATTTCTGGCTATCAGGGCTGATAGATATTTGGTCAAAAACTTTCAACATGTCCATGGTAGTGATGTACTTAGCTTTTGAAAGGTTATGCAGAGCATGGTCAATCCTTGGAATTGGATAATAATCAGCTTGGTTGTAGTTGTTCAGCATTCTGAAATCTCCAACCATCCTTGACTTATGATTATGCCAAGCTATAACTACTGGAGTAGTGATATCTACTTGTTCATTGTCTCCCATTTTCATTAAGACTTGTAGGTCAACAAACTATTGAATATGAGTTTCCAGAGCAGCTCTAGATTTTGGACTAGCAGGGTAAGCAGGTCTCCTGTGGTTACATGGGTAAGGAGGCTTAATGGTTAGAGTCAGAATCATATCATGTCCTTTGATGTTAACAGTGGGGTGATCCTTGGTACAAAAAGAATTCTGATTTTCAAAGCATACTTGTAGGATTTCCTGTCTTTGTTCTTCATTGAGCAGGGGATTCAAAGCTGCTTGAGAAAAGAATTCCTGATTGAAACTCTCTAAGTTTTTTTCATAAGTTGAATCAGAAGTTTGAGCATTGACATGGAATATTTGAAACTTCTTGTTCCAGGCTCCTCCTATGGTGAAGTATCTACCCTTGCTTTGGAATACATCTATACCATACAAGAAAAGATAATTATTACCAAGGATAAAGTAATCACATACTCCATTTTGGAGAACTACAAATTCAATGTTTGGTTTGAGTGATCCTTTAGAGTGAGGGAGTATGATATCGGAGGAGCATACTCCATTAAGAGAAGATATAAAACTGCTGAACTTAGCCTGAGGTACTGGTAATAAGCTCAGTTTCCAGTTTGGGTCTTGTTTCTCCAAATAAGTTCAACCAACACAAGAGCAAAAGGCTCCACTGTCCAAGAGTAACTTAACAGGGGAACCCTGGACCAAACCAGTAGCGTAGCATGTTTTGCCAGAGGTGTAACGTTTACCGTGATAAGCTTTTAGAGTCAAGGACTTAGCCTCAGAGATGTGGTGAATATTCATGTTGGGATTCCATTTTTGAGGTAAGTTAGAATTGTCATTAACAGAATTTATGTCTAGAGAAGACTCAAAAATTCCTTCAATGACATTGATGGGGTTAGTGATCATAAAATCACACTCAGAAAGTGATCCATCAGTATCATCTAGATGAGGGTCAGGATTATCATACTCTTCTCCTTAAATAGGATTAATCCTTTTCCTAGGTAGAGGAAAATCAGGTTTTACATGTCCTTTTTGGTTACAGTTCCAACATATTTTTCCTTTGACTCTGTAGTCTTCTTGATCTACAAGGTAGTTGGATTAGTGGCAGGGGATTCCTTAGTTTTGGCAGTATAATCTTACCTGTTCTTATTATTTTGTTCCCTGGGGAGTCTGTTGACTCTCTTATCTAGAACATTCATATCAATTGTCTCTTCCAACCCACCAATCAAGGTAGAAAGGTCAGAATACATAGGCATCCTACACCTTAAAGTGTGGTTGATTTGTCCGCGACATAAGTTGAGAAGTCTTTCATTGACTTCTTCTTTATCAGCATCCAGATAAAAAAAGTCTAACCTCCTTTTCTGGTCTAAGCACCACTTGTGACGTTTTTCCTTGGATGGTCAAAATGGGAGGTCTCAAAAGTTTTCATCATCTTTCTTTTCCAAATCCTAGTACCAAATTGTACTTTGATAAATTCTTTCCAAGAACATCCAACTTCTTCCCTTTGATTGATAAACCAATTAAGAGCCACTCCTTCAAATAGTCTGGGCAATCTTACCACAACTATTGTATCAGGGAGTTCATAAGAAGCAAGGGTAAAATCAATAAATTTAATGAAACTGACATGGTTGTATTCTCCTTCTCCAGAGAATTCAGGCCATTCAGTAAAACTTCAAAGCCTGTTCTTTTTCAGGAGTAGGACTGGGCCTAAAAGATTCATCCATAGTTGTCCTAGTTTTGGCAGGATCACTAGAAAAACTGGAGACCCTAGCAGGTCTAGTTTCTTCCAGGTCAATGACTGGGGAGTTAGTAGAATTGACTTTAAGATCTCTGAGATCATTATTAATCATACCTAACTCCAAATCAAATTTTGTTGTTTAGTAAATCAATTTTGTTTATCAGGTGAGCTGAAGGGTAGGACTAGTTTTCTTAACTTCTTCCTTAAGCTGGTTCATGGTTGCAAGAAAATCTTCCTGAAGAATTGATTGGTTATCATCAATATTTTTCATCAGGTCCAACTTACTAGATTTTATACTATCCTTGATTTGTTGTATTTCTTACTCATCAATTCTCATAGTCTGAGACTGGGTATCAATAACTCTGAAAATACTCAGACTCAAATTGTCCAATTGTTGATAAACTTTGTCAAAACACTGGCTGATAACCGTAAAATTGTGAGACACATTTACAGAAAAGCTATTAAGAGCTTCTAAATCTAATTGTGGTACACCTTTTTCCACTTCTGGGCTAGGGATATTATGCTGTCCCAGTACTTTGGGTTCCTTAAATTCTGATAGGCTGAGGACCTCTTTGTTTTGGGGTCCTTTCCCTTTAAGGAAGCTAACTGATCCCAAGGATTCCAGTTCTGAATTTAGCCTTCTACCTCTTTAATTGGGATCAATCTTTGCAGAGAAATCTGAGATTTCTTTGCCAGAGAAATATCTCTTCTCATACCTGGCTAATCCTCCTGGGTCTGAGCCAGTTTGAATTTTTCCCAATAGCTCACGTGCTCTTTCACTAATAACTTGACTCTTTCCTCCTTGGTTGAGTCCAGCTGGGGTGGCATAGGAGGACTGGTATCCTCCTAGGATAACTTTTTGGGCAATGGGTGGTTCTCCAATGATCTGTTGGTCAGGTTTGCAGCCGCGGTCATCGCCGTTGTAGTCCCATGTGACGCTATGGTCACTGGTTTGAGCCCCCTCATTGCGCTTGCGACTGGAGTCCTTGGGCCTACCGGTTCCTCTGGGCAGAGATTGATACAATGGGGCTCTACCTGTTTCAGGGGTGTTGCAACTGTTTTGGTACATAGCACCAAAAAAAATGAGTAAATTTTTTTTCAAAACTTTTGAGAAAAGACTTAAAAATATAAAAAATAATATTTTTTTGTGTATTTATATTTTTAATAATTTTTTATATATATTTTAACTCACTTAAAGTTAAATTCAAGGGTACCAACACTTGGTTGGGATCACAACTGTCCTTGGATGAGTGAGTTCCAATCAGATCCTGGGATAAATCCAAGGGTAAGTCCAAGGGTACACTGTCTGGGACGTCCTCTAGGAGGTCCTGGTCAATGAGATCACCCAAAAATAAATCCACTGAGATGGATAAAGACGAAAAAAATATAAGTTTAATATTTTTTTTGTGTTTTCACGTGGCAAGATGATGTTTTTAGAAAAATAATCACTTTTATTAGTTTTGGATTTTTCTTTATCATCAGGATTATTTCATTTATAAATATAAAGCTTCCTTTGATAAACTTTCCACTCCTAATTTTGCCTTAATAAAGAATTGAAATTGATAATTCTTTCAAGCTCAAGTTCTTTGTCCTTTATAACCTTCTGTTTATAATAAAGCAATTTCTCTTTTTGTTGCTCAGGAGTTATAATAACAGGGACAAAGTTGAAGATTTTTTCTTCTTTTTTCTTTTTAAGAAGGTTCAAATAATAATTGATCAATTCTCTGTTGGTCTTAAGATCCACTAGAGAAACAAAGGATCAAAAATATAAGTTATAAGTATTTTAACTTATTTTTCAGAAAAATAGACTGGTCCAAGGAATAAATAATCAAATATTAATTATTTAAGGATATTTCACAGCCAGAACCTCCGTTTTCAGCTCTCTTATACCAGGAACCTTGCAGTCCTTGAGCTACAGAGAGCAATAAGAATACTGGAATAATAATAATTATTATTCTAAAAATAAATGCTTAGAGGCTCAAATAAATTATATAATAAGAGCAGTTGCAACGTTTAATTGGTTTGATAATAAAAGGTTTTCAATATTTATATAAAAGAGGGGCCAAAGTATTATACTACTGGGGGTCTTTACAAAAAAGAAACCTCTCTTCAAGAGGCCTCCTTAGGCAGTTTAAGAACCTTGGAATGAAGATGGGTGCCTTAGAAAGGGCTTATTCCACTAATGGCTGGTCAAAAAAAGCACAATGGCCAAGACAGGAAGGGAAACACTCACTCTGAGCACTTTAACACAAAAATCCTGCAATAATAGGAAGGGTTTCAGAGCAGATGGGGTGGATTGCTTGAATAAAATTCAAGGTTTGATTGGTTTCAGTAATAAATAACAATAATACAGACTTGGTAATAAATCACTTGCTTAGAATCTTCATAAGAACTTGACTAACAATGAAACAATGTCTGATTGATGATAATAATTCCTGGTAAACTGATGATGGAATAATGGATCCAAAGAGGTCTGTATAAATACCTTTTTGGGGTGAATTTGAGCTTCTCAGGGAGTGTAGGGAGAGTTCTGCTCATGGGCTGAGGCTGGAAGGCCATTCAGAGAAGAAATGAAAGGTCCATTTGGTGCTGTTAATCAGCTGACTTTAGATCTTCTGGATTTCTGTACTATTTTAGCCACAGGATCTGTTAATCTATTATGTCGTAAATTTGATCATTCTGCACACATCCTTCATTTGTACTATTATTATTGCTTTAAAGTGAACCAATTTGGACGTTCAATTATTTCTCATCATCTGCTGATCACGTAGATATTTTTCAATAATTTCCATGAACACTCCTTGTAGTGTTTTGTGGTCTTCAAAGATCAGATTCAATGATTTACGTGATAATCCTTGATCTTTAATTTATTATTAAAAAAGGTTCTAAACTTAATTTTTTTAATTTTAATTAAGTTTTGATCTTTTTAGATTATTAATAATGCATATTTCAACTTTTTACATATGAAAGGCAAACCTAATTTGGTTGTAGCTCTTTTGAGCGGTACCTGGTTGTCAGATTAGTCACAACAGATCCAGACGTGGGGATCAGTCAGTTCAGATGCGCGCGGGGTGGGATCTTCTCCATGCGTGGCAGAATTAGCTGTGCGCGGGTCTCTAGTACTTGGGAAACTGCTACTATGAGTACGTAGGGGTATGTAATGATTCGGGGCTGCGCGGGGGAATTGTGACATAACACATTTCAGCATGTAACTCCTAAAATATACACAACAACTCAATTCTGAGTGAATTTTGGGTGTAAAACCTATACACGTGTGAAATGTTAAAATGGAAAAAAGGTGCCATACTGGTTTTGTAATTTTTATTAATTTTCTTTTTAATTATTTTCAAAATGTAAGGACTTGAATTTCAAGGGTGGGGTCAGTGAGTGACCCTACATAATTTTAGGTTAGGATTCCATAATATTATGGATTTCTTACTCCTTCTTTTGTTAATTCAGATATTCTTATTTTTTATATTTTTGTGTTGCTATGACAGGTTGCTCTGTTCATAGTAGCAAGCTGACATCTACAGCATTTTTTCCATGCATCTTTTTGATAACACATGGTCCAACAAAGGCTTCATTCAGCTTTGCCATCTGCTAGATTGTTGAAGTTTGTAGTGGATATCAAGATCTGATCCCCTATTAAAAGTCAGGTTCCCTATGTGATTTGTCCCATCTTTTTTTGTTGTGTTATACTGCTTCTTCTACACGTTTTTGAGCATGATTCTTTGCCAGATCTATCATTTCCTTAAATTCAAGAGATGTTGGATGAATGGTGGCTAAGTTATAGTACAAGTTATTCCTAGGGAGTTTAGGAATCCTTCCTCTTTCTAGTATGTAAGGGGCTTCTTTGGTAGTAGAATGTTTACTGCTGTTATAAGCCATCTCTTGAGCTGTAAGTAGGCTTACCCAATCATGGAAATAACCATCTGAGTTTTTGTATTCTAGACAAAAGCTACAGAACCTCCATAGCATATCTTCTAGGTTTTGTATCATTCATTCTGCTAATCCATCATTTTGGGGATGGTATGCTGTAGAAAATGCTAGAGTAGTACCTAGTATATCATATAGATTCCTCCAAACCTCAGAGGTGAATTTGGAGTCTCTGGCACTGATTATGATCTTGGGTATACCAACATCAGCTATGATTGTATTCCAAAATAGTAGAGCTATATCCATAGTATTATCTTCTTTGTGTTTAGGTCATAATTTTGCCTTCTTAGAGTATCTTTCAACTATAACCAGGTCAGAGTTGTATGAATGAGTACCTCCAGGGGGGAGGCCGGTGACAAAATACATATGAATGATTTCCCATATAGTTTTGGGTTCAGAGATCTTCTCTATGAGTCCAAAACTTTTTCCAGTAGTTTTATTAGATATTTTGAAAGTCTCACAGCTGGTAACATACTTAACAAGTATTTCTTTCCAGTCTTTCCACCATGCATTTTTTTTGACTTTTTCCAAGGTTTTTTTGGCGGATAGATGCCCTGATGAAAAGTTGTCATGGCATTCCTGGAGTATGTGTTGTATATGTTCTTTGTTACTTAGTACTAATAAACTGGAATGTTGGTGTTTGTAGTAAAGGAGACCATCCCAAAAGTTAGACCTCCCTTCTTTATAATGTTTAAGTAATGAAGCAGGTAAAATATTTATCAGAGCTTCTTCTGGGGATTGCCATTTGATAATGGTAATCAGAAGCTTGATTTCAGGGGATTAGTTGTCCCTCACTAGATTGAAGAAAGCAGTATCTAATTCAAATAAGTGGATCCCCTTGATTGGAGTATTTAATGCAAAAAAATTGATGCTCAAGATAGGAAAGATATCTTGATCATCTGGGTCATATGGCTGCCATGGCTGCATGCAAGAATTGTGACAGAACACATTTCCATCCTAAACTCCTAAAATATACGCAATACCTCAATTCTGACTGATTTTTAGGTGTGAAACCTATATGTGAAAATAAGTATGAAATATTTAATTGGCCAAAAGTTCAATAGTGGTGCCGTGGTAATGTGGTCTTTCTTTCCTTAATTATTTAAAAATATAAGGAGTTGGATTTCAAGGGTAGGGTCAGCAAGTGACCCTACCTAATTTTGGGTGGAAAATTCATTTTTTTAATAATATTTATGGTTTTAATACTCCTTTTTAGTTAAATATTATTATTATCATTTTTATGTTATTTCTGTTAATAATTTACAATATGGTGGGTGGCACCTGGTTCAAGTACTGGGAGTTGGGACCTTTCTTTACCGGAGGAAAGGTAAATTTGTGCGTTGAAGTGGATTATGGAACTCTTGGTGTCTGATCTCTGATTGCTGGAGCTTGAGTTTTTGTCAACAGAGTGGAGATTTGACAAGGGAATCTTGTTCCAATTGGGTCTGAGATGGGGATGAACAAACCAGCACTTGCTTTCAGGGTGCTTTTCCAGAGGTTTTTGGTGTCCTTTGGAGCATGGGTCCTTGGTTTTTTTTGTAACAGAGGATTTGTGGAGAGGGATAGAGAAAGGAGTCTTTAAGGATATCACACAGTAAGGCGGTTGAGAAGTTTCCAGATGAAGGACTTTGCGGAGATTAATAAGGATTCCCGTAGGGTTCTGGAGGAGGTCTTTGTTGAGGATCAGGTGTTGGTGTTGTCTCTGTTTGTTGGAGTTGTCTCTGTTGGCTTATCCAACTCTTTTGATTTCCCTTTATTTATTTCCTTCTTATCTTATCCTTTTCTTTTATTTTCTCATTCACTCTATGCGCGCGGTTTCACCTCATTCACTAAACGCGGGGCCTTTGAATGACTTTGCATATTCATCTGGATAGCTACAGCTCCCCTGATGTCAGATAAAGAGACAAAGATCTCCAGGTTTCCTCTGCTCTCTTCCTCCACCCAACTTTCACTTTTCTATTTCTTCTATTCCAATTCACAAACTCATTAATCAAGGTCTAGAAGCAAGTGAATAAGTCAGGTCATCAAAGAGACCTTCAACTAATTCGGTGTGATCACCTTTTCTCTTTTCATTTCCTTCTCATCTCTCCCTAATCTAATCTTCACAAATCTCAGGTATATTTTTCCCAAACTGCGTGCTAAAGCCTTGGTAGCTACATTGCTGAAGTTTTCAATCTTAGTCATTAATACTGCTTGGGTATGACCTATTCTTAACTGTCTGATTTCATTCATTTGACTTTTCTTCTCTGAAATGATGTTATAGTTTCTGGTTGTGATATCTTTGCCCGATTCTCAGAGAAAGAAAGAAAAAAGTTAATCATCAGGGTGTCAAACATTTGGTAGAAAGAGCTTGGGAGTTTTGCAAGAATTGTATAACTTAGGATGTCAGGAGCAACTTGAACTCACAAGACTGATAGTTTCTCATGAGCTTCCTGCAGTCCTTGATGTTAGTTTTCAGATTGCCTTTGAAGGGGTACCAGATGAAGTTCAACCAGATGAACCCAAGTTTATTTGAGGACTGGAAGGCGTAGCATTTGAGAATGGCATTCCAGATGGCATATGGTCTCTGTTGTTATTTTTGTTGATGATTGCTTCAAAGGGGGATTCACCATGGTGTGGAATTATTATTTCCGCAGTTTTGAAGATCTTTTTCTTGAGAGGACTGGTCAAATTAGAAGTTAAATGCTCAATGGTTGGTTGCAGAAGTCCTTTTTGGAGGAGGTAGCTCTTGATCCTGAGACTCAAAGATGGGAATAATGAGTTGGTCAGTAGGGGGATGTTGAGCTTGGATGAGTTGGGTTCTTCCACATCAGAAATTGAGCCTATCTGGTCCAGGGAGCAGATGGGACTGTAAATCTGAAATTATGACAGCCCAAAAAGGAGAATTAATTTCAGCTGCATGAAATGGAGAATGAAATGAAAAGAACAATTTGTGAAAGAGATGAAATGGACACCTTCAAAGGACCAGATAGCTTGAGACACAAAATTGAACTGATTAAGAGTAAATATAAAATGTAGGGCAGCTTGATTGGAAAAATAGCTTGAGAGGCGGTGATAACTGTTGAGACTTGTCAAGATATATGTGCTTGTGTGGTTGTTTTAACTGGTGAGGTCTTGTTGGGATAACTGAGCTTGAGTTGTGATGGTGATTTAAGCCTTGATTGGTACTGGTGCAAGATAGAGGTTGCAAAAAGAAAGAAAGCTCCTTGAGATCAGAGTCAGGTGCCAGGAGGTGTGCGGACAGGGACTCAGATTTTCCACTTTGTATTCAGATTTGAAGCTTTGGCAGCGGATGATTTTGAGTGTTGCAGGAGTTAGCATTGATTGAGTTGGGAGCCATGTGGATTCATTTTCAAAATGCATGACAACAACAAGAAGAGACAGCAAAGAGGAAAAAAAAAAGGAATTTACCGCAGAGATGAAAAAAAATGAAAAAGATAGTAAGAGGATGGAAGAAGAATAATTTGAGAAGAGTTTCTTTACTTCCAACAGTTTTGGCAAGTGAATAACACCTATTTATCCACATGATCATTATCCATTGATTATCTTTAGTAAATATTCCCAGGGTGTTATTATATCTTCTTAGTAGACATTCCTACAGGTAATCTGATGTAATATGAGTTCTCATTATGTATAAGATGATGTGAGAAAAATCATAATAATAACTTTGGTCCTTATTTTTTGAATTTTTTTGATATATTTAAAGTAATCAATGAAAATATATGCTATGAGCATAATATATTGACATATTCAGTTTCCTGAGTATTTCATGGAAATACCAATATCTTGAAGTAATTTCAATTTTATTTTGAAAGTATTTTAAGATTTTTCTCAAGCTTTAGTTATCTTATTTTTAAGTTTTGTTTTTTTCTCATTGTATTTTGGAAAAATATTTAGAAAGTTTATTTGATTATTTTCATATAATTTTATGTATTTATAGACTATCTACTATCCACAGGGAAATTTATTAAATATGTGGAAAGTCCCCATATACTGGTAGTACCTTTACGCGGCACCTAAGCTTCTCATGCTGTCTGTCAGCCTGTCAGGTTGTAGTCCCGCGGCTGTGTACTTGTCAGATTCCCCGCAATGCGTAAGTGGCTTGTCAGGATAGGCAGAGAGGGCCGAATTTCTGTTGCCAGCCATGCGCAGATGTATCAGTTGCTGAAGATGCATGCTGGGATTTTGATAAATCACATTTCCATTGTAAGTCCTCCATTTCAGGGAATTGATGGATTCCCACTTCATTTTAACTAGGAAAACTATACTTAGGGTTCCATGTGAAATATTAGAATTACCAAAATACCAAGGCCATGCCTTTCACCACAAAAAAATGGCCTCCACCTGTATGCAGGTGGCATTTTTGTATCCATTTGATATCTCAGGGTTATGTGATGCTGTATTTCATCATTAACTTTCAGAATTTGGGCAAATATTGTGACTAGAGTTCAGCATTTGCTGAACTCCTGGAACATCATTTCATAAGATATTTTCAAGGGATAGCTATATATGAGCAAAGCTGTTGCTTCACAAGCAGTCCAAAAATCATCCACAAATTACTTCAGTTGTTGTTTTTTGGCAGGAAATACCTCAATCCTTCCTACTTTGCTCTATGCCCAGCTTCTGCTCCACTTCTGCGTGACTGTCGATTTTCACACATCTGTCACAATCCTTTGTCTCCTCTCATCATCAACTCATTTTCCCATTCCATAATCTCACTGCTCACCTTGGCTCCATTCCCTCCTCTACTTCCTCACCTGATCAACCTTCACCATTCTCCAACCTCCCTTTGCTTCACCAAATTCTTCTCCTCCTTGCTCAGCTCCATCACTCAACTTTAACCAGATTCCATCATTGTCCATCTCACTTGATTATCTCACAAATACGATTCCACCTACACTCATGTTACAAGTTCAACCAATTACCAACCTACACAATCTAAAATATCCTTGCATTCTTTGTTCATCCGTGAGATTTCTTCTTCTTCAAATCTGTTGAGAATAAACTGGTTACGTACCTCCACACCCTCAGACTGTCCTTTATTCCTTTTTATTTTTGAATAAAAAACATTTCCTCTCAGCACCAACCAAAAATCTCAACCGGATGTTGCTTCTGTGACACCTCCCTGTTGAGCCATCTGTCACAGGCCCGTGTTTTACCAATCAACCAAAATGGGACACTCCATTCTCTTTCTTCTACATTCTCTCTTTTTTTTCCAATTTCTCATCTTTCTTGCTTCTTCCCTTCTCCTCACCTGGTCAGGCCAACCTTCATTAAATTACAATCCTCACTCCTCACCATTGATTTATCAAACTCAAAACTCACATCAGCCTGATGGTTATTTGGTATGACCCAACTTGAGTTCTTTCCCATTCTTTTTTGCCTCCC
This sequence comes from Puccinia polysora, assembly GCA_025617555.3. Lineage (NCBI taxonomy): Eukaryota > Fungi > Basidiomycota > Pucciniomycetes > Pucciniales > Pucciniaceae > Puccinia > Puccinia polysora. The sequence goes on along the minus strand of JAOOQA010000021.1, from coordinate 501,701 downwards.
TACTTCTGCTCCTGTCTTCTTTCTTCTTGTTTCTGTTGTTACCTCATCATTTTACCTCTCTCATGTTCAAACCTTTGTAGAGGAGATAACCTCTGTTATATCTCCTTACTCATTCTATTTCTTTTTTGGTGGAACTGTCAATCACAACTTTCCAGATGTCTTGTGGTATTTTTCCTCTCTAGTTTATCTTGCTGTGTCTAGTATTCTCTCTTTTTTCTTATTTTCTTATTTTATTTTTTTTATTTTCCTTATTATTCATTCCCCTGATGTGGATCTTTGTGTTTTTTCACTATTTGTCTTGGCTCTTTGTCAAATTCAATTAGACTTTTTCAACAGTTATCTCCTCCTGTTCCTTGTCATCCAAGTCTCTCCTGTCCATTGTCACACAGAGTGAGAATCACAGTACTTGTCTTTCATCCTTTTCTCTAATCTCATTCTTGTCATCTTATTGAAGCTCCTTTTCAGTCTTTTGGTTCAGGTAATTCCACAATATCTAAATCTTCCCGGTTCAAATCCAGAAGAAAGCTTGCACAAACCACTCAATTAACCAATGGAACTGTCACCTGGACCAGCAGATCTAAATCTGTCACTGCTCAATACCCTCACAGACTCTATACAAACCCTGACAGAATCAAAAATTTTTCTTTTGAGCTCCAAGCTCATGACAATATTTGCACTCAAGGGAATAGCCAAATGGATTAGCTCTTCAGAACCAAAAAAATTCCCAGTCATAGAAAATCTTGAGCTTGTTGGATACATTCTTGCCAAACTTGACAACAGGACTAACATAAACTGTGTCAAAGACCACCATCTAACAAATGGAATTGAAATATGGAAGTCAATAAACAAATTTTATGCCTCTTCCCAACATTAAACCGTTCACAAGCCTTTTTAATTTCCTTGAATCTCAAATTCTATTACAAGATTGAATTGATAAGGAAAAAAAACCAACGTTCTGATTCATGAAAGGAACAAATTAGTAAGAACAAAAAGGAACAAAGAAAAGCTGAAGAATGAAAATGAAACCAACAGATCTTCATGACATCTTGAGGACAGTGATTGGGGCAATGAATCAAGCATTGGTTAAGTCGTAGAGGATTGACAAGACTTTGTTGAGAATTTCTATACATCAATATCTTCGTGACATACTAAGGAAGATAATGATGTAATAGTATTACATGAATTCTCATGAATTATATTTTTAATTAATTATCTTAACAAATCAACTGGAACTTGAAAATAAAGAGTAAAATCAATATTATGACTTTTACTCCAGTTATATAAAACATAATGAGAACTTACCTGACATCAAAATATCTGCAGAGATGTCTAATAATATAATTATTAGATTAATGGGAACATATACTGAGGATAATTAATTAAATAATACATAAATAGGAGAGATTAGTGTTATTCACACGTCCTAATGTCCATTATAAGGTAGAATAATTCCCATACCCTAAGGAATTAGATGCTACCCTGTCTATAGAACCAAGAACACATGACAGGCTATCCCCGGTTACCCTGCTAGCCTTAGTGTCCGTCCCTCTGAGAACCTGCAAGCCTCAGAAGGACCATAGTGGGACTCCAAAAGCTATAAATACGGAGCTCTTTTGAGCATGTTGATGGGCAGAGGCCCAGTAATATTCATATCCAGACGCCGTACCACTGTAATCAAATACTTATAAGAGATACGTAAGTGATTTATGGATATGTCTGATCAGTAATATCCGTCCTCAAAACCTCTTTTTATCAATTAAAACTGCTGAACAACCTTATAACCCCAGTATACATGTTTGACCCCTCAGTACACGTCTCAAACAGATACCCAAAGGATTTAAAAATATACCAGTGAGTCTTATTATCCTTTCCCTGTCGGGGTAGCTTGGCTACAAGGCCCTGCCACTCCACCATATATTTAAATATACATATTATCTTTGGGTATAATGATCTTTATACTAAAGAACCCAAAGTAACCAGGACTACGTGTTTTCATACTGAAATCCCTGAAGAGAGGTGTTAAAGATCCCCAATATAATTGTGGCCCTTCTATAAATATTCAATAATCAATTTTGATTTGAAACAATAAACAATAACAAACCATTTAACCTTGCAATAAGCTTAATCCAAGTATTCTACGTATTTTTGCTGCATTTATTAAATAATATATTTATTATTTACTCTATCACCTCTGGTAGCTAAAGGATAGCAAGGGTCTTGGCATCCAGGAGGCTGACAGGATGGGGGGAAATGGCTTGAGGGGAGAAAGAGTACTTTTCTAAGTAGTTCATGGTTGATTGTTCAGCAAGGTGGTTAACTAGTGGGTGGGGGCAGGGGCTTCTATTATTGAAAACTTTTACATAGTCACTCTTTTGAAATGTTTTATTATGAATTTTCATGCAAAGCGAAATTTCAAGAAATGTTACTAATAAAAAATTAAGCTAAAATTATGGAAAAATTATTCAGATTACATGGAAGATGACACAGTAAATCTAAAACAACTCAGAGAAGGAATGAAAATACTCATATTAAACATTTGAGCTTGGTAATTCAGAGATTGGAGGAGTTTCTAGGGTGAAAGGCATGTTGGAACAGGAATTTTTGTTCATGTGGTTCATATATTCATGAGCAATAGCCTTCAATAGATCATGTGGGGTGGGTAATTTAAATTTTCCTGTATCATGAGGGTTCTCATATATACTGAGCACAATGGATCAAATGAAAATTCAAAGGTGAGCCCATATGGGTTCCTTGGCTGAAGGTCTTCCATCTGAGACTGACCTAATTTTTTGAATTAAACAGAGGAGTTCATGAAAATCACATATAGAAGAAATCCTTCTGTATCTGGAAGCAACAAAGATCCCCCGCCTTCCAGTGAGGAGGTAGAAGAAAAAATGGAGGAAATTGTCGCAGATTTCTAATTGATTCAATTCAGTGGTACATTGTTCATTTGAGAACTCTGAGAAAGTGAGGGAAGAGTTTTCAATGGTGGATGCTGGATGTTATTTGTCCTTTGCCTTTTTTTCTTGCAATTGGCAGTTTTCTTTGGGTATTTCTGGGGACAAGCCTGAAGTAAGGTGAAGCTGATCATGTTATCAATAATGATGCTGCATAGCTCTTGAAGACAGTCCCTTGGATCAACTGGCATATCTTCTTACTGATTGGTATGGCCATCATTTTCTAGATCCATTTGAAGCTATATTGATTTGGGCTTGAGTGAATTTGGCAATTTCTGGATGCTTTGGAGCCACATGACCATTTTTAGGTTTGCATTGACATTTGAGGCAGGCAATGTCAGATTATTGAGATTCTGTGCACTTAGTTCATTTGCAACTGTTTTCACTGATAAAGCCACTTTTTTGGCCCATTTATTGATGGAATTTCCAGTGGGATGGTCCAAGGCATGAAGAAATTGCACCAGATAAGATTATATATGAGCTGTTTTCTGATCCAGGGGGGTTTCACCAGTGGGGCAAGTATGGCTGTTCTGCAGGCTGTTCAGGACATGAAAATTGATGATCTCTGGTACCCACAATGGCTCATGTGCACCCAAGCCTAGAAAATCAGTTTCTGTGAAATGAAAAAGGGGTCATTAGCTGAAAGAAATATTGCAAGTTGATGGGATATTCAAATAAAACAAACCTTGCTTTTGGATCTGCAGAACTCAGTTACCATACTCAAAATTTTCTGAATGGGAGATCTACCACATCTCTGGTAGTTTAGTAGCAGTGGTTGTCTGGAGACATAAATTCAAATAGTGCTTCACCACATCCCATCCCATTTGGAGTTTCTTTGTAGATTTCAGACCATTGAAAGATTTAGTCATTGAAAGAAGCTACTTGTGTAATCTTTTGTTGTAAATGATGGTAAAATAAACTGTACTTGTTTGATCATCAAAATCATAAGTGTGCTCCTTATCTTGGGGATCATCTGTACCAGAAACAATGGGCTGGGGAGAGGTTTGGTCTGGTTCAATCCCTAATGCTTGATTGCATGTCTTGGGTTGATCTGGTGCCACCTTGGGTTTCTCAGAAGTGATCTGGTGTTCCTCCATCATTGCAGTGTGTTGGGCTGAGAGTGGAGGTGCAGGAGTTGGTTTAATTTCTGTTTTAGAGGAGGGTGCAATGGCTTTGTGATTTGATGCTGCATCAGGGGAGGAGGAGGATGGATTTCAATTGCCCACTATTTTTAGATGTGGGGTCATGTCCACAGGTGGATGAGTCAAGCATGGAATTTTTGGAGGTGACTTTCATGAGGGATTTTGGGACAAGGAGGATCTGGGTGTGATTCTCAGCTTTTCTGTGCAAGGGAGAAACCTTTTATGATTTTATTCTATTGTAAAAAACCAATCAGACCTCCAAATCTCCATGTCTGAAGAATGATAGTGGGGCAAAAACTAAGCTTTTCTGATATTTCTCAACCTGTAGTTTAACGTGTTGAAATTATATTGGATTGACCTGGGGATCCTGAGGAAAGCACAGGAAGTGACCATCCCTTGAATACTATCTACATAGAATTCTTCCTCAGGTACTTCACATATTCTGATTCAGGGTGGGACCCATCTGCAGATTCTGAGATTTGTTCATCTTCATGAGTTGATGGTGAGGACTCTGTTAATTATAAAAAGGCAATATTCAATGAAGGCCAAGGTTGGTAGCAATGGGTCTTATAATTTGATGAAGTAAAAAACAGTGGGTTAACAAACCTGAAGGTGGAATTGCTTGTGTAGAAGCAGTGGATGCCATTGTGAGGGAAGTAATGAATAGATGGGAAAAATATTTGAAGCTTGCTGAAGGGGTACTGGGGAATGTAGAAAACGGGGAAAACCTGACAGAAGGTAGGGATATTTATAGCCATTGACAAGAAGACTTATTTCATTTTTCTTGATGCAACCCCCAAAAAAAACAAAGCTTCTGACCATGTCTACATGATGCAACATGCAGATCCATGGTCATTTCTGTTTCATGCTCATTTGTGATGCATTTGGCTTCCATTATCTGGGGATAGACCTGGGAATATTTAATCCTTGCTGAGTTGTTGCATTGGCTGACAAATAATCCAGCATGTGGGTTTTGAATATGTTTTGGGGCATTGAGATGTGGGAAAAGTTCACTGAACAATTTGGAATTCTTCATGGATGGTAACAATTGAAATTCTCAATGAATGGCATCCATTAGAATTGAATGGAAGCAAATTGAGCTGAAGAATTTGGGATTCCATCATGTTCACTGACCATTCAAATTCTTCATGAATGGTAAAAAATGTTTCTCATGAGGGACTGAAACAATTAGAATGCCTCTTAAACACTGACCAATGTTCTTCCTAATGGTTTCCAAACATTGAAGTTCTTTATGGATGGTGACAATTTATTCTCATGAAGGACTGTGATCATTAGAATGCCTCATAAACATCATGAAATATTATTCTTAATGGTTTCCAACAATTTAAGCTCTTTATGGATGGTGAAAGTTGATTCTCATGATTGACTGTGACCATTAGTATGCCTCTGTCATGCTTCAAGGTTAAGTATTATTGTCCTCCCACTTCAACATACCCTTTTCCTCAGTACCATTTACCTCAGTCCATAAGCATGAAAAAATAGAAGCACAAAATCAATGGTGCCTTCCACTTATCAACTCTGGCTTGCATAAAGACCTTCCATCCTTGGTGACTGAATCAGAACCCACTTGCAAACCTTGCAGTCAACACTACCTCAGTCAACCATCCATTCAGGCTCCACCCTTTCACCCTTGGTATCAATAAACCCAGGGTTCCCATTCCTGGTCACATGCTCTTGCTAGTTTGCACCCAGGCTTTTCAAGCCACCTCAACTGTATAGTTTGCAAATGAACTAGTCCCTTACCCTGCATAAACTACAACTTGATATTTGCATTGCCTCTGGAATGACTCCCTCATTTCTCAACTGTTCAACTCCAATAAATTTGTCCCCTATTGTCTTGCAGTTATGCCAAGACCTTGTAAAAGTTCATGCTTTTATTTTATTTTGTACTCTGTTCATTTCATTCATTGCCTCATTGCTTGTAACTGTAGTTGAATGTCCATCAAGTTGTATCTAGTCATTTTGGATTACCTTATAAAGGATACGCCGCTTGCCTGGGCATTGTCTCCTCAGTTAGTTAATATAATATGTTCTTCCATTTGCTAAATCCGGTCATCATATTGGGCTTGGGTTTTGGTTCCCTTCCATTGGAAAATTCATCCCTCTTGCTATGTGCCAAATTACTCCATCATAAGTTTTCACTTTGCAGTTAGCCCTTGCTACCTCAAAATTGCCCTTTCACTCAGATTCTCCTTTGCGCTCACAATCATCTAAGATTGCCATATAGTACATGGGGTGGTTGTTTGAAAGTAAATTAACTAACTCAACTCATCTATTGTATCTTGCCAACCTGTAATAGATTTCTCCTACAATGTCATGTACTCTTTCAACTGGGAATGCTTCCCTCACCCCTTACAATGATGATATCCATCTGGTAGGGAGATCCAGCATTTCGCGTCCCAAGAGAGCCTTTAGATCCTGGCCCTTCTTCTGAATCTCCTTTTGTTGACCCCTTGCTGATCCCCTTTCTCCCTCTTGGAAATAGTGGACCCCTCAAAGAAATCAATGACTTTCCCAATTATGAAACCTCAACTTGTGGAAGGTTGGGGGCTTGCACTAATGCTCCCAAAACCAATGCTTTGACCTTACTCTTGACCCTGATCCAGGCGCTTAACCAAAATTCCTTGCAATTTGGTCTGAGTGGTCCTAGTTTTCTTACCCCGGTCATGAAGCAGCCTGATCATTTTACTGTGGAACACCCTTATAAGCTTAGATTGTACCTACAGTGCCGCAAAACCATCTTCTCAAACAATCCTCACAATTTTTCTACTGATAGACCTAGAGTTATGTATGCATCTTCCTTCCTTGGTGGAAGAGCCTTTCAGTGGTTCAAACCCTACTTCCAACCATTAGACAACGCTGGTCCCACTTGTGTTCTCAACCATTGGGAAACGTTCTAGCAACATCTGTTTACCCTGTTTTGCAACCCTAATGAAGTTCAAAACGCTGAATACAAACTAAATAATCAAGTCATGAAGGAAAATAGTAAAGCTTCCATTTATATTTCCAATTTTCAAACTCTGCAGTCTTGCATCCAATGGAACAAGGAAGCCCTCCTATTTCATTTCCAAAAATGTTTACTGGCAGGCCTAATTAAACAATACATAAGACAACCTCCCTTCAGCATTTAATACACCAGGTGATTGAGCTTGATAATGGTTCTCACAACAAGAACAGGTTTCAAAAAAACAACAATGGACTGTCAAACTTGACTCCAAACGCGGAAAACACCTTGAAACAATATTTGAAGAATCCAAAGCAATTTAGCCCAAACACAAACTTGCACTTCAACCCAAAGGGAAAGCCCTTCACCAAAACTCCAAAGTTCCTGGACAAAGAAACTGGAATGCTCCAGAATGAGGAACGTTTAAGGAGGGAAAACAATGGTTTATGTATGTATTGGGGAGGTCAGGACATTGTGGATAGTTGTGCAAAGAAGCTAGAGCGTGAAGTGGATAAACGGTCAAAAAATTAGCTTGTAGTTTTCCTGAAACTTGCAAGGAACACTACACATTATATTCATTACAGTGAGTCAATCTTTGCACTTGCGAGTCACTTGGTGCTTCAAGTTTGAGATTTGTCCTTTTCCATTCCAAAAACTCCCCTTATTGATTTTTACTTGATTCTGGCGCTAATATTTCTTTTATAAATAAATTCTTTGCCACTTCCCAAAATTTTATGCGTTCCAAGATAGATAGACTCCCTATCTATTTAGTAGGTAGTACAACTGCGCCGTCTCATTGGTTTTCCCAAAAAGAAAAATGGACCTTTCCATTTTCCAATTTCCCCAGCTTCAAATGGGATTCATTTGTCTTGGATATTCCCAGAATGGATGATACCATTCTAGGCCATGATTTCCTGGTCCACTGGAATCCGGATTTGACTTGGCAAGAAGGAGTAATTAGCCTTCAAACCTTGCAACCCCAGGAAACTAACACTTCTTTCAAAAAGGAATTAAAGAGGCTACCTGACACTGTCATTGAGTTGGATGACACTTTTCTGCCAGGAGATTTGAAATATCCTGACCTTCATGACCAAGTTACCTCTTCAGATTTAGGAGTTATTGCTCATTTTTCCAACTTACCTCTTTCTTGATTCTTCAAATAGGAACAGGAAAAAACCAATGGTGTACTTGGAGCTCATTCATACTCTTGCATCATGCAAGCACTTTGAACCCTGTGCTTAAACATGAAGAAATTGAAGATTTAGAAATCATTCAAGATTCTTTACCTCTGGTTTATCATGACTTTTCTGAAGTCTTTCCAGCTTTAAAGGCAGATAAACTTCCTCCACCCCTTTCTTGCAATCATCAGATCAAAATTTCAGGCCCACCACTGGCACCTGGACCAGTCTACTATGTCTCAAAGCAGTAATCAACTGCGCTTCAAGAATACATTGCAGAAAATGTACCAAAAGGATTTCTTCAACCAAGTGATTCAAAAACTAGTTCACCTGTCTTATTTGTTCCAAAGAAAGATGGCAGACTTTGACTTTGTTTCAACTATAGAAAACTGCACCAGGTAACCCAAAGAATTCCTATCCAGTACCACCTATATTTGCATTGCAAAAATTCATGAGTATTTGACCACAATGAGAACACTTTTTGGTAGTTATGAGTACACCGTCATGCCTTTTGGCCTCTGAAACACTTCTTCCACTTTTTAAAATTTTGTCAATGAAATTTTTTCTGGCCTTGTAGAGAAATATCTTGTGGTGTATCTTGATGAAATACTAGTCTACTCAAAGACTCTTGAGGATCACATTGCACATGTGCAAGAGGTGCCGCAGGGACTTTTCAAGAATGACCTGTTTTCAAAAGGCTCTAAGTGCAATTTTCATACTGCTTCTCCTCAATTTCTAGGTGTCATAGTCTTGCAGCAAGGACTATTGATGGATCCATCCAAGAGCCAGCGCATATTGGACTGGCCCCCACCTTCTTCAGTTAAATCCCTTCAAGTTTTCCTTGGTTTCAGTAATTTTTACAGGAGGTTTTTTGAGAATTACGCCAGGAAAACCATAAACATTCCTAACCTTCTTCAAAAAGACAATCCTTTTGTTTTCAAAAAACAAGCTGCTTGGGAGTTTGAAGCTCTGAAAAAAGCATTTAAAACTGCTCCAATACTTGCTCATTTTGATGAGCTAGCTCGCACTGTTGTAGAAAAAGATGCAAGCAACTATTAAATTGCAGGAGCCATCTTGCATTTTTCCTCCTCTTCTTCTCTCTTTTATCCCGTTGCTTTTGAGGCTTGCAAATTGATTGTTGCAGAGCTAATTGCAATATTCATGAAAAAGAACTTCTTGAAATTGTTTATTGCTTGAAAAAATGGCTTTCATACCTTTTGAGACTTTTAGAAACTTTTGATTTTATAACTGATCACAATTCTTTGAAGTTTTTCATGAGATCAAAGGTCCTTACACGCAGACAGGCACATTGGGCCAACCAAGTTCAACTTTCCCTCACGTACCTTCCTGGGAAACTGTCATACCTTGCACAACTGTGAACCAACAAACAGGCAAGGCCTTACCAAAAGGCTATGAAACTTGCTGAAAGTCCAGTTTACTTTGCAGTTGTGATGGTGTCACATACCACCATTTGACAGAAACAAGGGGTATCCCCTCATGCTTTGTCACGTTGGGAAAAAGTTTACCCAGGAGGGGGGAGAATATTTGCCAACAACAACCCTGAAAACATTAGGATACTTTTCTCAACCTAATATGCCAAACTCAGTGCAATCATCACTCACCTTTGAGATCTATCTTCCAAACTTCAACAAGCTCAAATCAAAAAACTCAAGTGTAGCAAACCTCAAAAGAATGCAGCATTATTAGATATTGATTATAGCATTCAGGAAAATGATTATTCAGTTTATAAAAATCATATAGTAGTACCAGATAATCCTTGAATTGATTTAGATATCTTTGATTCAAGGAATGATTCTCTGCTTGCTGGTCATCATGGGCAGGACAAAACCTACCAATTGATTGCACAAGACTGCTACTGGCCTGGTATGACCAATGAAGTAAAACAGTATGTTAACACGTGCTATGATTGAAATTGGAACAAGTCCTTGAAACCTCAGAAGTATGGGCTGCTCCAGCCACTTCCAATTCCACAAATGCCTTGGCAATTGCTTTCTATGGATTTCATTTTGCAATTAAATATTTCTAGTGGTTATGATACTATTTTAGTAGTAGTAGATTACTTCTCAAAGATGGCTTTATTCATTTGCAGTAATGTGAAAGCCTCTTCTGAAGACTTAGCTAACTTATTTATAGAATATGTATTCTTGAAGCATGGTCTCCCTGATAACATAACTGGTTATTGTGGATAATTGTTTGTCTCTAGCTTCTGGACCTTACTGTGTCAACATTTGAAGATCACTTGCTATTTATCAATGGCTTACCATCCGGAAACCAATGGGCAAAAAAAGCAAGAAAATCAGATCCTCAAACAGCACCTCCAAATGTATGTCTCCTACCAACGGGACAACTGTTTTCAATGGCTCCCATTAGTTGATTTTGCCTACAACAACTCAACTCATTCCTCCACCAAACAGTTGCCTTCCAGACTCTTTATGGTAGAAATCCAACTCTCTCTTCCCTTCACGTAGCACATCCTCAACCTGCTACCAATTAAATTAATCACATCCAATCCCTTCAAAGGCAACTTTGAACCAACCTCAAAGAAGAAAAACCAGCTCTAAAAGGAACAAGCAGATTGCCTTTGCACATTGGCCCCAACCTTTGCAGTAGGAGATTGGGTATGGCTTGATGCTTGCAATATTTTTAGTACTTGCCCAACTTTTAAACTCTTGGAAAGAAAGATTGGACCTTCAAATTCAAATCAATCTTCTCCCCTAATGCCTTGAAACTCACCTTACCTGCAAGATGGAAAGGTATCCACCCAGTCTTTCATGTGTCTCTCCTAGAGCCAGCTTGAGTCCTATATGGGGGTAAGACTCATCCCCATCCTGAACCAGTCAGCGTCTGAGATCAGTTAGAGTGGGAGGTAAGACATATCCTGGATTCCAGGTTACACAAATGAAAGCTTCAATACCTCTTTGAATGGACTGGTTTCAGCTTGCTACCATTGCAGGGCAAGCTGCAAAAGTAGAAAAAATGACATAAAATTAAGAATTTTAAAATTAACTTCATATTATTTCAGAAATAGATTCTCCACCCAAAATTAGTTAGGGTAACTCACTGACTCCACCCTTGAAATCCAACTCCTTATAACTTTAATAATTAAAGAAAGAAAAGATAAAAATACCACGACAACACTATGGGACTTTTGGGCCAATTATATATTTCACGTGTATTTTCACGTATAGGTTTCACACCTTAAATTCAGTAAGAATTGAGGTGTTTTTTATATTTTTTAGGAGTCACACAGGGAAATGTTTTCTGTCACAATTCCCGCACACAGCCGCGGCAACCAATACACCTGCGCGCGGCTGAGCAGCAGCACTTCCACCATTCCAGCGTACCCTGACAAGCCGTGTACGCAGCCACAGGCCTCTGAAAAGTACCCAGACGCGGGACTACAGGCTGACAGATTTATGAGTGGCCTGAGAAGCCCAGGTACCACAGAAACATGCTACAACCTACACATGAACATTGTACATAAGTAATAAATTTTCCTGTGGATAGTAGATAATCTAGAAATTCATAAAAGTATATTAAAATATTTAAATAACCTTTATACTTATCTTTATTAATATAATTAAAAATAACACAAATGTAGAAAATAAGATAACTAATATTTGTACAAATATATTAAAATAATTTAATATAAAATTGGGAGAACTTTAAGGCATCAATACTTTTGTAAAATACTAAGAAAAATAAAAATATAAAAATATTACATGAATTCTCATCAATTATATTTTTAAGTAATTATTTTTAGTAATCAAACTGAATTTCAAAAATAAGGTGTAAAATCAATATCAACATTTTCATCCAATCTATTAATAGATAATGAGAACCCACTTGGCCACCAATTACCCTTAGGAATGTCTTTCAAAAGAATTATTAAAATACTGGGAACATTCACTGAGGATAATTAATCAATAATAAATAATACAGACAGGTTAGTGTTATTCCCCCATTCAAAACATCAATTCAAAGGTAGAATCATTCCCATAACCTCTTGAATGAGATATGACTCATGCTACAGCACCTAGAACACATGAAAGGCTATCACTGGTTACCTTGCTAGCCTTACTGTCCGTCCATTTGAGCCCCTGTATCACTCAGAAGCATAATATTTGAACTCAAAGAGCAACAACAAAGGAGATCTTTTGAGGATATTGATATCCAGATACCCAGTTATATTTACATCCAGACACTGTTCCAAGGTAATAATTACTTATAAGAGATAAGTAAGTGATTTATGTCTTTAGTCTGATCAATAATATCCATCCCCAACCCTTTTCATCAATTTGAACTGCTGAAAAACCTTTTAACACCAGTAACAGTTATAACACCTCAGTGCACATCCCAAACAGGTACCCAAAGAATTAAATAATATACCAGTGAGTATTATTATCCTTTTTCTTTCGTGGCAGATTGGTTCTAAAGCCCTGCTACTCCACAGTGTATTTTATACACATATTTTCTTTGGGCACTATTTCCTTTAAGAATATAAATTAAAGGTTCCAAAGTAACCAGTTTTACGTGTTTTCAAACTGAATTCCCTGAAGAGAGGTGTTAAAGATCACATATATTATTGTGGTTCCTCTGTTAATTTATTTAATAATCAATTTATTAATATTTATTTACAATATTAAACCATGAACCAAACCAATTAACCTTGCAATAGCTTTATCCAAATATTTTATGTATTTTTGCTGCATTTATTGAATAATATATTTATTATTTTTTTATCACCTCTGTTAGATTAAGGAAAGAAAAGTTCTTGGCATCCAGGAGGCTGAAAACTGGCTTCCAGCCCAACAAAGATTGCACCTTGTGAGAACTAGCCCATCACCTTTGCAAATCACCCCAATTGGTTCAAGACTTCCATGCAAGTTAACCTTGCAAACCTTGCCAATCATAGCACCCATTCCATTCCATTCCTTCCATCTCATTCCACATTTCCATCCCCTTCCTTCACATTAATCTCATTCCGTTTCCTTATTCTATTTACTTCTCCTTTCTTAAAAAATTATCCACCTTACCTTTTCACAATTTTTATCCCTTCAGTTTTATTTTTTTTAGAAATAAGAATCCTCTTTCCCTTGAATAAAAAAAAGAAAAATAATAATAATAATAATAATAATAATAATAATATATAAGATTAAAAAATAAATTTTTAAAAATTATCCTTTATTTCTCCCTCCACTTCCTCCCAATTCTTGTTCAGTTCCTCAACCATTGACCTCAATTCTTCCAAATCTTTGTTGTATACCAAAGAAGACAGACTTTGCAAGATCATCACTTGCGCCACCAGATGTCTCTCAAAGATCTCCTTCCATTTTGCAGTCCCAACTCTCTTTGGTTGGGTATTCCATCAACCTTCCTCCATGAGTTCCTTGTGAGCTCTCTTAATTTTTCCCCTTCAAGAATTTTCCCCAACATTGCCAGTCAATTTCCTTGCATTATTGTTGATTGGCCCTTGAACTTGCACCCGGTTCTCCTCAACTTGGCCCTCCATCTCATCCCTTTCCGCTCCATTCTGTTCCTCCACCTCCTGTTCCATTACACTCATTCCTCCAATCCCATTTCCTTCCTCTTCATTTTCCTCCCTTGGGTCTGGTTCCACATCCCTTTCAGTCATTGTTCCTTCTTCTCTTGCCTCTTTGACTACCTGTGGTTCCTCAGCTTGAAATTTACTTTGCACTTCAAAGCAAATCAACCCAGTATATGGTGGAGGCAGCCAAGTTGTATTAGTGGTATATCTCCAGAATTGTGGTAGTACTACAACAACAAAGATTATATTAGTTCAATTTTCTTTATTTTATTTTTTACTTATTGTTAGTCTCTAAGCCTCAACTTACCAGGGTTTTGAAAACCTAAGAACTCAATCTCTGGCACTGGCAGTATATGTTAGTTGACTTGCAACACAGAGCTTTGAATTTGCACCTCCTTTCAGGACGCTGCTGAGACATCCACAACCAGCTTGCTACTTATAGGGAATGTGCAAGAAACCTTGCGCAAACAGGATTTTTTGAACTTGCCTTGGATACGTCATGTGGAGGTACTAGGGATTCATTGCTTGTTTTTTCAAATGCAGTTTTTGCAACGGTGGAATGACAATGACAACATAATTAATCATAAATCTATTTAAAAGGGAAAAGAAGTAATGTTAATGGGTATACAGTATTTGTAACAACTTTGGAATCAATGGGAAAATTGTCTGAAAACTCCAGGAGCTTGTTTCCATATACACGGGCAACTTTCAGGCTTCAACCTAAAGGATTATTAACCTCCCACTTTGACATGCCCTTTCCTCAGCATCATCTACCTTATTCCATAAGCATGAAAAAATAGAAGCACACCATCAATGGTGCCTTCCGCTTACCAACTCTTGCTTTCATAATGACCTTCCATTCTTGGAGACTGACTAAGCACCCACTTGCAAAGCTTGCAGTCAACTCACCTCAGTCAACCATCCATTTAGGATCTTCCTTTTAACCCTGTGTATCAATAACTCTTGGATTCCCATTCCCAGTCAATTGCTCTTGCTAGTTTTTACCCACAGTAGTAAAGCCACCTCAACCGTATAGTTTGCAAACAGAATAGTCTCTTACCCTGCATAAACTACATCTTCATTTTTGCATTTCCTCTGATGTCACTCTCTTATGTCTCAAGCATTAAACTCCAATACATTTTTCCTCTATTGTCTTGCACTTAGGCTAAGACCTTGGAAAATTTCATACTGTTATTTCATTTTGTACTCTGTTCATGTCATTCATTGCCCCATCCCTTGTAACTGTAGTTGACTGTCCATCAGGTTGTGTCTAGTCATTTTGGATTAACTTATAAAGGCTATGCCTCTTGACTGGAAATTTTCCCATCAGTTAGTTAATTTCATACTTTCTTTCATTTGCTAAATCTAGTCATAACATTGGGATTGGGTTTTGCTTCCCTTCCATTGGAAAATTCATCCCTCTTGATGTGTGCCAAATTACTCCATCATAAGTTTTCACTTTGCAGTTAGCCCTTGCCACCTTGAAATTTCCCTTGCAATCAGCTTCTCCTTTGCGCTCACAATCATCTAAAATTTCCCTATAGTATGTGGGGTGGTTGTGTGAAAGTCTCATAAACAGGGGGAAATTTTCTTCTTAATTGTCACCAATCATTGATTCTCGTGCCAGAATGCAATAATTGGAATTTCTCATGGAAGGTGACAAATTTTCTTCTTAATGGTCACAGACCATTGCAATTCTTTATGGAGGGAAATAATTGGATTGCCCCAGGTACAGGGATCATTGTGCTTTCAAGTAGACAATCACATTTTCCATTCTAGATGAACTTAGACCATTAACCCTCCTCTGGGGGAATTCATGGTAATTCCCCTTGGAAGGCATTAAATGAGTTCTTTATGGTTGGCAACCATTTTTGATCATTCACATCAACCATGAACACCAGCCTTTGAAAAAAGCTAATGGATGGAAACCATGAACATCTATCATGGATAAGGAGGTTAATGAAATTGGAGAATTTATTCCATTGAAGTGGTTCAATATCATGCAGATGTCACATCTGGGAAAAGAGGGTCACACAAAATGTCATTCAGTGTGCCATGTTATCTACACATATGTGAGTATTTGTGACTTCCACGCAACCAACCCATGTACTAAAGTTGAATCTTAAATGATTTTGAGGGCAAAGGAAGAGACTAAAGTGAGGGCAATAAGGTAGCAAAGCTAACTTCAAAATGCAAACTTATGATTGGGTAACTCAAAACACAATGAGAGGGATGAATTTTATCAATGGAAAGGAAACCAAAGCCAAGACCAATGTAATGACTGGATTTATCAAAATGCAAGAAAATATTAAATTAACTAACTGAGGAGACAATCTTAAGGGAAGCGGAGTAGCCTTTATAAGGTAATTCAAAGTGACTAGATACAACCAGATGGGAGGCCAACTACATTTAAGAGGCAATGAGGCAATTGATGAAATGAATGGATTTGGAAATGAAATAAAAGTATAGATTTTTCCAATTTCATAACATAGATGAAAGGCAAAAGATTCTGAGCTTACAAGGGCGTAACAGATGAGATAGAAAGGAGTGAGGTGAGAGACAATGCAAATATGAGTATTTAGTTTATGCAGGGTAAGGGACTAGTCTCATTTCAAACAATACAAATGGTGTGGCTAACTAGCATGGGTGCAAGCTAGCAAGAGTGCATGGCAAGGAATGGTAACCCAAGGGCTACTGATACCCAGGGTGAAAGAGAAGAGCTTGAATGGATGGTTGAATGCAGTATATTTAACTTCAAGCTTTGCAAGTAGGTGCTATCTGAGTTGCCAAGAATTCAGGGTTGGTATGCAAGCTAGATTTTTTAAGCAGAAGGCACCATTGATGTTGTGCTTCTATTTGTGTCATGTGTATGGACTGAGGTAGAAAGGATATGTAAAAGTGAGTAATACAATAATCCTCAAGCTTGAAGTGTGACAGTTGCAAGGGTATAAAGAGGCAAGCTACTGCAAGTGTTCAGATGATTTTCCCATAAATTCCAAAATCTGTTGTGAGTACTGTATACCCCTATTTATTATCCTACTTCTTTTTCTCTTGAATAAATTTATAATGGAAATGTCATCATTGTCATCCTGTTGTTGTGAAAACTGTATTTTTCAAAATTAAAAATGTGTTCCTAGTACTTTGGAAAGAGTTCTCCAAGGAAAATGCAAGGAATTCTGTCTGAAAAAGGTTTCTTGCACTTTTCCTTTAAATAGCAAACCAATAGTGGATACCCCCATATCATCTCCAAGTGAGGTGCAAAGCCAAAGGTCTGCGCCTCAAGTGAACTATTGTATACCGCCAGTGCAGGAGATAAAAATCTTAGGCTTCCAAAACCCTGGTAAGTTTAAAAATTAAGGACCAAGATAAGTAAAATAAAATAAATGGAAATAATATAATTTTTGGTCTTGATAGCAATACCACAATTCAGAAGGTACACAACTAATATCCCTGCGCAGCAGCCACTTTATATTGGACCTTTGTCCAAAATTCTAGGTGAATCAGATGAGTCCCCAGGTGCAAGGCAAAATGCAATCTGAGGTGAATCAGAAAAATCCCCAGGTTCAAGGAAAAGTGAAATCTGAGGAGTTGGTGGCAGTCAAAGAAGCAAGGGAGGAAGAGATAATGGCTGAAGGAGAGGGTGATATGGAACGGAGGGAAGGAAATCAAGAAAAAGGAAACAGGGCAGAGGGAAGGGATGGAACAGAACAAGAGATGGAGGAACAGGGTGAAATGGAAGGCCTAGATGGAGGTAACCAGGTTCAAATCAAAGCGCCCATAAAAAATAATGCAAGGTGATTAACTGGAAACCATGGAGGAGGTTCATCAATGGGCCAAGGGAAGAGAACGTATGAGGAGCTCTTGGAGGAAGGTGGATGGAATTCCTGGCCAAAGATGGTTTGGAATAAAGGGTGCAAGGAAATCTTTGAAAGGCACCTGGTGACACAAGCAATGGTGTTGCAAAGGATTTTTGGTTTGATAAAAAACAAGGATTTGGATTAATCTAGGTTGAAGGTAGAGTAATTGGCCAGAAATTTGGAGGAAGTGGAAAGAGAAGTAAAGGAAAATTTGCAAAAAATTTATTTTATTTGTAATCTTATTTTATTATAATATAAAGGTTATTTTATTTTATTATTGTTATTTTGTATATATATATATATTTTTTTTATGTGAAATAAACAAACAAGAAATAATAAAAGATTCTAAAAAGAAATTGGATAACTCTTAGGAAATGGAGTGGGGATAAATTAAGGAAAGGGGATAGATTGATGGGATGGAATGAGATGGAAGTGCAGAATGGGATTAGAGTCATGATTGGAAAGTTATGCAGGGGTAACTTGCATGAAAGTCTCAAACCAGATTGGGAGAGTTGAAAATTCAATGGGCTAGTTCCCACAAGGTTCAATCTTTTTTGGACTGGAAGCCAGTGCATTCAACAAGTTATTGAAGTTTTCCTTTGCGTAAACTGGAATCCAGAATCAAACATACTTCTCACTCTAACTGATCTCAGACATTGACCATTTCAGAAGGGGGATGAGTATTGCCCAGGTATAAGACTTAATCTGGCTTTAGGAGAGACACATGAAGGACTGGGTCAATAACTTTCCATTTTTCAGGCAAGGTGAGTTTAAAAGTGCTAGGGGAAATAACTGATCTGACTTTGAAGGGGCCAAGTTTTCTTTCAGATAGTTTCTGGATTAGGCAAGTACCGCAAATATTACAAGCATTTTTCCATACCTGATTTACTGCTGCAAAGGTTGGGGTTTAAGTGAAAAGTTGATCTGCTTGTTTTTTTGTAGCTCTGGTTTCCACTTCAATGTTGGTTTGAAGTTGCGTTTGAAGACAATGAATTTTATTAAAGTAAATGGTAGCAGGTTGAGAAGGTGCTACTTGAATAGAAGAGAAATTTGGGTTTCTACCAGAAAGATTCTTGAAGGGAAACTTTTTGGTGGAGGAATGAGTGGATTTTTTGTAGCCAAACTAGGCTCATGGGAGCCATTGCGAACAGTTTTCCTGTTGGTGGGCAACATACATTTAAGGGTAATGCTCAAGAATCTGATTGACTTGCTTGGTTTTCCCATCTTTTTCCTGGTGGTAAGCCATTGATAAATTAGGAGTGATCTTCAAATCTTGGCAAAGCAAGGTCCAGAAGCTAGATACAAACAAAGATCCACAATCACTAATTATGTTCTCAGGGAGACTGTCAGCTTGCTACTATTTACAGAGCAACCTGTCAAAACTGGCTGGTTCAACCCAGCGGGCCGCGACACGGGTGGCAGCCCCTAGCGGGCCGCAACAGGGGCGGCGGCCCCAATGGGCCGCCACAAGCCTGAATTGTGAGAATTACATACTTTGGCGGGCCAGCCTGTCTGGCCAAGTATGTCCATAATAAATCTTGGGCCCTTTTATGCCCAAATAAGCCCATCTGGCTTGGGTGGCCCATCCACCCTGGCGGGCCCGTGTCCCAAAAGACCATAAAAACGTGTTTTGGCGCCCAAATGCCCAAAACCAATAACACCCACATAGGCCCACATGGCCCACATTATGTTCAATGGGCTTTGGAGGCCCATTTTGGCATCCCATTTGGATTACACACTCCTATTCACATTACCTGAGTGCATCCGCATTTTAACACGCCCCCTTAATCCAGAAGGAATGCCATACGCATACTAGACACAGAATCTTCATGTTTGTTCCTATTTAACGCCTTAGTCAAGATATCTGCAATCATTGCCCCAGTAGGAATGTACCATAACACTATCTCTTTGCAGTTAACTGCATCCTGTATATAGTTATAATGAACTTCAATACGTTTTGTTCTAGAATGGAACACATGATTTTCTGCCAACGCAACGGCACTCTGGTTATCAGAATACAACAAGGCAAACCCTTGTGGTTTATGAGTATCCTCTAAGACCTTTCTCAACCATTTTGCTTCCTGTGAAACTGACAAGTATGCTCTGTAATATGCTTCTGTTGACAAAAAACTTATTGCTGACACCTTTTTAGACACCCCAGACACTAGATTCTTACCTAAGAAGAAGACAAAACCACTTGTTGATTCCCTAGTGTTACCATCTGCCCAACTTGCATCAGAATAACCAACCAAGTCAAATTTCAATGACTTTGAAAACTGCAGTATCAGACTGCTTGTTCCTTTAAGATACCTCATACCTCTCTTAAACGCTGACAAATTCCTCATGCATGGTTTCTCTAAGTGTTGTGAAAAAATCCCAATTGCATAAGTAATATCTGGCCTTGTACACTGCCCCAAATAATTCAAAGATCCAATAGCTGATCTATAATCATTCCCGGATTGAACAAACTCTAGATGCTCTTCATTTGTAGACTTTTCTAACCAAATGTTAGACTGCATTGGAGTACCAAACTACTTTGCATCTTCTAAGCCATACTGCTTAAGTAGAGCTGACACATAATGGTTCTGATCCAACCTGATCCCATTATTGCTCTTACTAACTTTCATTCCTAGCACCTGCTGTGACAGACCAAGATCTTTTATCTTGAACTCCTTTTTGAGTGTCTCCATGACTCTCTCCTTACCATTCCCAATAATGATAATGTCATTGACCCATACAAATAAAATTGCATCCTTTCTCACAAATAGGCAAGGGTCAGCCAAACTTTTTTTGAAACCAATCTCTATCAGTTTCAGCCTCATAGTATTATAGCATTACATAGCTGCATGCTTCAATCCATACAGGGATCTACACAGCTTGAGGACATACTCCCCTGTATCTGCTGAGAGTAAACTTCTCACACAGATTTTATTCATAGTTTCTGGCTTGTTCTCAACCAGACATTCCTTGAAACCATCAGGAATTGACATATAAACAGTCTCTTCCTCTCCAAGTTTTGCATTCAAGTATGCAGTCACAAAATCAGTCTGTCTGATTTCTTCACCCAAATCCACTGCCAAAGAAGAGATGTACCTGAAGGTGGAAAGCGTTCCAATTGGCAAGAAAGTCTCCTGGTAATCAATACCCTCTCTCTGTTTGAAGCCCTGTCCAATGCATCTAGCCTTGAACCTCTTCAAAACTCTATTAGTATCAAACTTCTTTGTTAAAACTAATCTAGACCCAAAAATGGTCTTTCCTTTTGGAACTTAATCCCGCTTAACCACTTCAAAAACACTATTATTCTCTAGAGAATCAAATTCCGAAAAAATAGCTGTCTTCCAATTGGCTCTCTCATCAGAATTCATAGCTTGGCCAAAGCTATTTGGGTTAACTCTATTACCCATTTCTGAACTCAACTGTAGAATCTTGTTAAGCATACACTGTTCCTGAAGTGTGTCTTACTCATATTCCGCAGAAGCATAGTGGGACTACCATTCCCCATACCTATCAACAGGCATTCTCATCCTGCCACTCCTTCTAACTGGAGGTGGAGGCTCATCAGGTTTGGATTCCACAGACTCCCCTGAAGTGGGTACTGAACCCTCCTGTGGCACGTCTGCCACCTCAATATCATCACTAATGATATTCTCTCCAGCCTCTGCTGGGGAAATAGGCTCCAATTCTATTTCCTTCTGTGATTCCTGAACAGCACTAGGTTCACCCCTTTTGAGTGGAAAGGTACTTTCTTCAAATTTTACATCCCTACTACAGATAACCTTTCTTGTCCCTGGACAATAAATCCTGTATGACTTACTTATTAAGTCATAGACCAAAAGTGCCCCTGTTCTGGATCTAGGATCTAACTTTCCAACCATCTCATTATGGTGGACACTATAATACACCAAGCGACCAATTGTTCTTAGTTGTGATGTTTTGGGGTACAACTTCAAAAACTGATAATGAGGACACTTCCCATTAACACTTACAATATTGTGCAACATACACACTGTGCCCACAACTCAGCCCATAAAAACTTTGGTAGACAAGATTGAGCCATAATATTTCTGACTTTGTCCAATAAAGTCCCATTCATCCTCTCAACTATTCCATTGTTTTGTGGAGTACTAGCAGTAGTAACTATATGATTGATACCATAATCATTCAATAGTTTCTCAAAATCTTTACTCACAAACTCAACCCCTCCATCAGTAATAACCCTCTTGATCTCCCTCATCAAACCATTCTGTTTCCAGACTTTGAAGATAACTGAAACCTCCTCTGTGGTTTGATCCTTTGATCTTATTGGTTTTACCCAAACAAAATTAGTTGCTGTTTCAACCAAATTGATGAAGTATCTTGCCCCTCCAAGAGACACTGGTGAAATTGGCCCTGCCAAATCAATGGATAATTTCGCTCTAGGAACTTCTGTGTGTTCTCTACTCTTTGAGAACACATTTCTGATCTTGGCCCCTAAGGTACAACTCTCACAGTTGCTTTCCTTTACCTTATGACCACTTCTATTGTGAGCTACAGTGCTCAGAGCTGAAATCTTGAACAATTCAGCACAGAGAAACTTATTCCAAACTTTTCCACTCAGGATAGTTCTCCCATTCAAATCAATAACAAAATTATCTTCTTTAAGATAACAAATCTGGAAACCCTTTTTCCAGAGCACTCCAAGAGACACAGGGTTATAAGGCAAATCTGGTAAATAGAAGACTTTCTCAAAAATTATTATGAAACCCATGTGATTTGCAAGAATAACTTTTCCAATCCCCTTAATCTGGATTTTTATTCCTTTTTGGCCAATATTTACAACACCATCAAAATCTCTAATATTTGAAAACAAATTTGGCTCAAAAAACATGTGGTCTGTACAACCAGAATCAATCAAAACAAGAACATCCTCCTTCAACAATCCTCCTGTAAGGAATGAAGAATTATCAGCCACTGATAAGTTCTCATTTTTAAGGTTAAGATTACATACTTTATAATCAATCAAGTCCATCTCTTGATCCTCTTTGATTTTAGCCTTCTTGTTGGGGACTTGTTCCACAACAGCTTGTTCCATTGAAACATCCACTGCCACCATAGCAACATTTTCCATGGCAAGGTTGACCTCTTTTTCTTCCTTTTCACTTTCCTTGGATTTCTTCGTCTTCTTGGCCTCCTTGCAATCCTTTGCATAGTGCCCCTTCTTATGAAAATTATAACACAAGAACTTTGATAAATCCTTTTTGGCCTTTGCCTTCTTCACAGATTTTCCTGTCTTGCCCACCATAGCAGTTCCTGTTCTCTCCTTCATCTTGAATTGAAGATAATCCTTTTCAATCCTTCTAAGCACATCCTCTTCTGCTGGAAGGTGATCCAACTGAGATATGATCCTGACAAGGACTCATATTCTATTGGCAGGTTTTGAAGAATTAAGATTGACAAACACTCAGGATCCATGTTCAGCACAGATGACTTGAACTTAGCAATACTAGATCTAGCTTCCCCCACAAATTGTTTAAAATTGCCAAATTTAAACTTAAACAATCTATTGAAAGCAATCCCCTTTTGATGAACAGAGTCACCAGCATACTTTGACTTGAGCATTTTCCATAAAACACTCCCCTTCTTCTTCTGTTCCTCCAACAGAGTATCAGAAACCCATGTTACATGATGCTGATCCAAGTTTCTAAGAATAAGATGATAGGCCTTCTTCTCCACCTCTGAACTTATCAAAGTATCATCTCCTTTCATAATATCGCCACAACAGATGTTATCCAACTAACTTTCCATAAGGACAGCCCAAGCATTATAGTTCTGACTATTCAAAACTATCTTGGTGGAGCTGGACTCTGGGATATAAGACATCTTCTTGGAAAAATTAAGGTCCTTGCGGTTGTCCAAAGTAAGGTATAAGGGTCTTTCTTGCTTGGAAATAATGATGATGATGGTACTTATAATGTGTTAGAATTATAGCCAGCAATTAGCTTAGCAAAATGAGCATTATTTAAAGCAAATAAAATGCTGGACACTGGGTGTCAATATTGGCTAATGGGGCTCTCACAATGGGGCAATATGTTGGATGAATTTGATTGGAATGATGAATGAATGGATGGGAAACAGCAGGGAGAAGAGCTCCTTAAGTACAAAGGATTGGCCTCTTGTGAGCCCATGATAAAACAAGCCAAAAGGCAAATTTTCCGCCCCAAAAGGGCTCTACAGTCTCTACTGGCCTTGTTACTTGGTTTGGACTAAATCAGCCCACATGGAATCAGTCCCTGTACCCTTACAACCAGCCTATTCCAGTTATTTCTGGTGTTTCCACCTCAATGGGGATGAACCAGCCCCTTAACTGTTCAATCCCCTTGGCTGGTTGTCTGTTATAACCAGCCATGATTGCCTCATTACCTTGTTTATGGGCTGGTTGCCTCATGCAGCCAGCCCCTGGCCCCTCAAATGGGCCAGGTGGGACCCAGGGAACACCTGGGTCCGGTCTCAGACTCACATGGGGGGGGTGTGACCAGGGACATGCTGTCCCCCCCCTCTTTCTCTCAAATCCCTGGTGGGGGCGGTCAAATCCCCTCACCAGGGGCCCTGGGGGTCAATGCCCCAAGGGACTTGTCAAGAAGGTTGGCCTGGGAGGTGATCACGTCCCCCCAGGCCCATCGCTCCTCCCCCTTGGTAAAGGGGGGGTGAGAGCGCCCCTTTTCTCGGTTTCCTCAACTGTTCAATGATGGAGGGGTGATGAATTCCCCCCCACCTGCCGGTTGCTAAGCTTGCAAAGGGAGCCACCACCTCCTTGGGCAAGGGGGTGGTCAGGTCCCCCCTGCCCTGACTGACTGCACTTTTGCGGTTGGTTGCTGGCTGGTTCAACCCAGCCAGCTATCCCCCATCCCCCTTGCAATGGCAAGCAAGGGGAGGGGGAGCGAGCCGGGGCCGCAATCCCTGGCTCTGCGGCCCTGGTTGCCGGGCCCGCGCGGCATCCCACTGCACGGGATCCCTTGGCCGCGCAACAGCCCCCCACAGGCCTTTGGGCCCCATGTGGGCCGTACTGAGAAACAAAGGAGGCCCCAAACGGGCCGCGGCCCCTAGCGGGCGGCAACAGGGGCGGCAGCCCCAATGGGCACCCACAAGCCCAAATTGTGAGAATTACATACTTTGGCGGGCCAGCCCGTCTGGCCAAGTATGTCCAAAATAAAGCTTGGGCCCTTTCATGCCCAAATAAGCCCATCTGGCTTGGGTGGCCCATCCAACCTGGCGGGCCTGTGAGGGCCCGTGTCCCAAAAGAACATAAAAGTGTGTTTTGAAGCCCAAATGCCCAAAACCAATAACACCCACATAGGCCCACATGGCCCATGTGATTTCCAATGGGCCATGGAGGCCCATTTTTGCATCTCATTTGGATTACACACTCCTATGCACATTACCTGAGTGCATCTGCATTTTAACAGTTACAGACAGAAAAGTGTTATTCACAATTCCTGCACGCAGCCGCAGCAGCCAATACACCCGCGCAAGGCTGAGATACAGCACTATCACCCTGTCAAAGTTGTGTACGCAGCCCTAGTCCTCTGAAAAGTACGCAGCGGCCGGACTACGGGTTTACAAAGTGACAGGTGGCCTGAGAAAGCTAGGTACAGTCTAAACATACTACAAACTACATGGGAACATTCCACATATTTCATAAATGTTCCTGTGGAAAGTAGATAGTCTAAAAATACATAAATTTATATAAAAATACCTCAATAACCTTTATAGGTTTTTTTCATTACATATAATTCAAAATACCAAAAATGTCAATAATAAGATAATGACTACTTCTAAAAATATATTAAAATACTTTAATATACTATTATGAAAATTTCTAGACATCAATATTTTTGTGAAATGCTAAGAAACCAATGATGTAAATAAATAACCTTTATACATATTTTTTATCAAATATAATTCAAAGTACCAAAAATGTCGAAAATAAGATAATGACTAGTTCTAAAAATATATTAAAATACTTTAATATACTATTATGAGAATTGCAAGACATCAATATTGTTGTGGAATACCAAGAAAACTAATGATGTAACAATATTACATGAATACCCATGACAGTATTTTTAAGTAATTATTTCATAAATCAACTGAAATTCGAAAATAAGGAGTAAAATAAATATCATGACTTTAATCCAATTATTTAATACATAATGAGAAATCACCTGAAATAAGAATATCCATAGAAATGTCTATCAAAATAATTATAAACTTAATTGTAAAATTTACTAAGGATAATGAATTAAATAATAAATAAAAAGGACAGATTAGTGTTATTCACATGTCCAAACATCAATTATTAAGTAGAATAATTCCTATAACCTGTGGAATTTCAATGCTACCCGTGTTACAGCACCAATGAAACATGACAGGCTACCATTGGTACCCTGCTAGCCCCAGTGTGCGTCCATTTGAGCCCCTTTACCCTTCAGAAGGACAATATTGGGACTCCAAAAGCTATAAATAAAGAGCTCTTTTGAGGATATTGATACCCAGAGAGCCGGTTATATTTACATCCAAACACCGTTCCAAGGTAATCAAATACTTATAAGAGATAAGTAAGTCATTTATGGCTTTATTCTGATTAACAATATCCTTCCTCAACCATCTTTTATCAATTTAAACTGCTGAACAACCTTTTAACCCCAGTATACAGGTTTAACCCATCAGTGCACGTCCCAAAAAGATGCCCAAAGGATTGAATAATATACCAGTTAGTCTTATTATGCTTTCTCTGTTGTGGAAGCTTGGTTACAAAGCCCTGCTACTCCACTGTTTATTTTATATAAATATTATCTTTGGGAAAAATATCCTTTAAACTCAAAGTTCCAAAGTAACCAGGCCCACATGTTTTCATACTGAATTACCTGAAGAGAGGTGTTAAAAGTCCCCAATATAATTGTTGCGCCTCTTTAAAAATATTTAATAATCAATTTATCTATATTGATTTATAACAAAAAACCATATACAAACCAATTAACCTAGCAAAAAGCTTTATCCAAATATTTTACCAATTTTTGCTGCATTTATTAAATAATATATTTCTTATTTATTCTTTCACCTCTTGCATCTGAGGATAGCAAGGATGTTGGAATACAGCAGGTTGACAATTAGATTGATGAAAAGTGAATTAAACCAGCAAGCTATGATAAAGGACAACTAAAGAAAGATCAGATGACATGAAACAACAAAAGCTTGGATGGCACGGAATTTTGAGTAGGAATACAATCACAGTGAGGAGATTACCCACATAGCCTATGACAAAGGCCTATGACAATAAAAATGAGGAAGGAAGGAACATGATGGTTCTACCAAGGAGCACTTTTCTATATTTAGAAACCTTCAGGCATTTGTTTTTCAGGAGTGATCCCAACATTTATGGATGATTTGTGATTATGGTTCTCATCAAAGGTTGAGGAGCAGTTGATAATGTTTCTTTGTGGTTGAAATTTAAATTTTGTGTTGAGTGTTGACAGTGAGGTTGTTAAGTTGATAGTACTGATGTTGTAGTCTGGTGAGTCTTATGATCAAACCTCAGTGAGAGGAAGGAGACTGAAGATAAAGAAATATATAGAAAAAAAAGGAAAACAAGAATAGAAAAAAGAATTGATGATAGTAGGAAGGAAATGAACAAGACATGAACACGCTAAGCTTCGCAGAGAAAATGAGAGCAGTGAAAACAACTGAGTGAAATAATTTGAGTTGAAGCATTCACAGTGGTTAGAGCACCCGTGGTCCCATTTTTCTTGGTGTGCTCTACACTTTTCAGCTTGCTACTATTGCAGAGCAAGCTGCAAAAGTAATAGAAATAACATAAAACTAATAATAATAAAATTAACCCAAGAAGGAGTAGGAAAACCAAAAATATTATTGCAAAAATGAATTCTCCGCGCAAAATTAGGTAGGGTCTCCACTGACCCCACCTTGAAATCTAACTCCTTATATTTTTAAATAATTAAAGAAAGAAAGACCAAAATACCACTGCACCACTATTGAGCTTATTGGAAAATTAAATATTTCACATGTATTTTCATGTATAGGTTTCAAACCTAAAATTGAGCCTGAGAAACCTAGTTACGGCGTAAACATGTTACAACCTACATGGGAACTTTCAGCATATGTAATAAATGTTCCCGTGGATAGTAGATAGTCTAAAAATACATAAACTTATATAAATTATCTAAATAACCTTTTTATGTATTTTTTATTAACTCCAATTCAAAGTACAAAAAATGTCGAAAATAAGATAATGACTACTTCTAAAAATATATTAAAATACTTTGATATACAATTATGAGAATTTCTAGACATCAAAATTTTTTGTGACATACTAATACAGCTAATCTGGCAATAATATTACATGAATACCCATGACTGATATTTTTAAGTGATTATTTTAGTAAATCAACTGAAATTCGAAAATGAGGAGTAAAATCAATATCATGACTTTACTCCAATCATTTAATACATAATCAGAAATCACCTGACATCAGAATATCCATAGAAATGTCTATTAAAATAATTATTAACTTACTTTGAACATTTAATATGGATACTTAATTAAATAATAAATAAAAAAGGCATATTAGTGTTATTCACACGACCAAACATCAATTTTAAAGTAGAATAATTCCCATACCCTGTGGAATTATATGATACTCTTGCTAAAGCGCCAAGAAAATGTGAAAGGCTACCACTGGTTACCCTTCTGGCCCCAGTGTCAGTCCCTTTGAGCCCCTGCACACCTCAGAAGGACAATATTGGGACTAAAAAAGCTATCAATAAAGAGCTCTTTTCAGGATATTGATACCCAGAGACCCAATTATATTTACATCCAGACACCGTGTCAAGGTAACTAAATACTTTTAAGAGATAAGTAAATTATTTATGGCTTTAGTCTGAATAATAATATCCGTCCCAAACCCTTTTATCAATTTAAACTGCTGAAAAACCTTATAACCCCCACACATAGGTTTAACTCATCATTGCACATCCCAAACAGGTACCGAAAATATTTAATAATATACCAATGAGTGTTATTATCCTTTTTTTTTTGTGGAACCTTGGTTACATAACCCTGCCACTCCCCAGTGTATTTTATATACATATTATCTTTGGGAAAAATATCCTTTAAATCAAATGTTCCAAAGTAACCAGGCCTACGTGTTTTCATAGCTAATTCCCTGAAGAGAGGTGTTAAAGATCCTCAATATATTTGTGGCCCCTCTATAAAAATATTTAATAATCAATTTATCTATATTGATTTCTAACAATAAACC
The DNA here is from genome assembly GCA_025617555.3 of Puccinia polysora. Taxonomy (NCBI): domain Eukaryota; kingdom Fungi; phylum Basidiomycota; class Pucciniomycetes; order Pucciniales; family Pucciniaceae; genus Puccinia; species Puccinia polysora. The sequence goes on along the minus strand of JAOOQA010000021.1, from coordinate 472,718 downwards.
ATATCCAAACCAATTAAACTTGCAAAAAGCTTTATCCAAATATTTTGAGGATTTTTGCTGCATTTATTGAATAATATATTTATTATTTATTCTATCACCTCTGGTAACTAAAGGATTGCAAGGATCTTGGCATCCAGGAGGCTGCCAAAACTCCCCTTAATTGGAGATCATTCCTGTTTTGACCCAAAGATGAGAACAGAAAGTCTCTTCAATTGATGCAGGTTGACTGCCTTTGTCAGCGGGTTGACAAGCATATCTTCAGTATCTATCAAGTGAATTTTTATGGAGTCTTCTTTGAGCCCTTCTTGTAGTCCTTTTGTTTTTAGGTTCATATGAAGGGTCTTGGAATTCAATCCAAATTTTTTAGCTTGTTTCCAGACCTTTGTTATGTATGTAGTGTTTTGAAGCTGATAGTTTGGATTGAAATATTTCTCCCAATGAATGAACTTTTCACTTTCTCTGAAGATACAAGTCAAGTAAAGAACTAAGTTTGGCTTCTGTGGAGGAATAGTTTATCTTTTTCTGTTTTTCTTTGAGTTCTTTCCTGTGGGAAAGACCTGGCTTATTCTGAAACTTGGCCAAGCTGGAGATGGGGTAGCTGATGTATGGACAAGTTTGACTCCCTATGTAGTTGAGAAGTCCAATTGCAGACTTGTAATTTATGTTGAGCTTCTTGAAACCTTCAATTTTTTTTCCATAGATTTGCACAGATGTAGATGAGGAGTCAATGGCGTAGAGGAGGGTCTTTCTTTCAGCAAACCAATCTCTTCTAAGCCGTGCATGATGTGCTTGGAATGGCTCAGCAAGATGCTATTTGAGGATTGTTCAAATTTCATGCCTAGAATTGTGTCCAGTTTGTGGGCTTGAGAGTATTTAAACCATGTCTTGAGCTTTTCATTGAAGCCATTTCCATCACCAACCAAGACTAAGTTTTCAACATGAAAGAAAAGGAAGGACTTATTGTCTTCCAATTTATATAGAAAGGGGTCACAATCTGACTCCCTGAATCCAAAAGACTTATCCATTTGGTGAAGGTACTTTACCAATTCTTTGGAGAATGTTTGAGACCATATAGAATTTTCTTCAGTCTTAAATATTGGCATGTTCTTTGGAATTCCTGGGGTGTACAGATGATTACTTCTTCAACAATGGGGGCATGCAGAAAGGCTGCCTTTATGTTTTACTGTCAGATGTTCAGGTTTTTTTCGAGGCACACAGTAGGATAGCTCTTAATGAGGCAATTCTTCCAGTGGGAGAAAAGGTTTCTCAAACCTCAACTGTGAAACTGGTTGAAGCCCTTGACACAGATCCTGGCTTTGTGAACAATTTTTTCATTGTGAGCATTGTCTTTGATCTTCAAGATCCAGGTTGTTTCTAGTGGGTTCATTGGGGTGTCCCCCTTGTATTCTTCCCAGAATTTGAGCAGCTTTCACTGGTTTATTCCCTTTTTGATTCCTCCTCCCCATTTGGGGATTTCTGCACATTGTCTAGCTTTATTGAAAATTTTTGGTCGAAAACAATGGTGAAATCCATACCTTTGAGAAGGTCTGATGGAGGATCAATCACAAAGAGCTCTTCTAACCGGCATTTTTGACTATCTTGGGTGTTCAAGTGTCTCTGCTTGACTCTGCACCTTGATGTGGTTGTAGCAGTGTTTTTGTTCTCCAAGATCAACCCTGATTCTGTGACAGAATCCTCTCCATCAGATGAGGTAACTTCAGCGGGCGGGTCTTGGTAGTTCATGCAACCAGGAAAGGTCTCTTTGGATGTTGGCGGGCTCCTGTCCTTTTCTTTGACTTTACTTAAATTGAGATCCATGGAAGAGTTGATTCCCAACTTTTTGACCCATGGTATGAGGAATCACACATGCTTATAGTTTACAATCTGACCATTGGGAATGAGAATCCAAAAAGAGAGAAATTCTGCATTTTAACCTAAAAGCTTCCGTTCCTTTCCCTTTGGATTGAATTTTTATCCTTTAATTCTTCTTTGATTCAGTACAATGGTAGTGACACTGATTGGCTGAAGGTTGTTGGAAGGTAATCTGTTTCTTTTGATGATTTCCCATGGGGAATGATTCCGAAAATCTTTTGGGACTTTATTGAGACTTGTAAGGCACAATTTGAGAACTTTGGAATGAGGCAAGATTAGTGAGGTTAATGGAAACCTCACACTCTTGATAATTGTTTTATATGACCTTTGAGCCCTGCTTTTATGTTTGGGGTGGTATTTTTCAGTTACCAGGTTGTTGATGAATTTCTCCTTGAGGCAATTTAATAATCTTTTGTTGAAAAACTCTCTACTGCCTTCTGAGCACACCATTGAAGGATAATAGCCACAGACGTTCTTTTGTTTTTCTATCACTTCAATTAGCACCAGGGTCACATGGTCTTCTTGAGTCAATGGGATACCAGAGATGTAGCCAGAATGATTATCCACCACAGTCAGAATTTACTTTTTGTGTCAATTACATTCAGGCGTCATTGGTCCGATGATTTCTAGGTGTATTCTTTCAAATTGCTTGACAGCTGAGGTGGAGATTGATTTGAAGGGCATTTTGGTTATCTTGCACAGGAGGCAGTCCTTGCATTCAAATTTTTCTTTCTTGGCAACACTGTATTGGAAACCCTTGATCTTGGCCAAGCGACCAAGTGAGGCATGTCCATAGGACAGGTGAAGATCCTTTAAGGTCCTTGGCTCCTCTAGCTGTGTCTAATAGCACTTTTTTATACAAATTTTACGCGGTTGGTCCAAAACAAAGAGGTTGTTGATGATCAAACCTTGAAAAATCTTGTTATTATCTCTTTTCAACTTAAAATGCCCCATTTTAGCCTTCAGAGTAAATCCTTGATCCAAGAGCTTTCCAGGGCTGATCAAATTTACAAAAATATTGGGTAAAAAAGGCAGTTGGACAGCATGATTGTTTGATCCTTCCATTCTAGCCTGAATTTCCCAAATCCCTGGATGGTTAAGTTTGCTCCTGTCTTTCCGGTAGTTATTTATTGTCCGTTATATGCTTTGAGAGAGATGAAAAATTGGTTGTTGTTGAAAATGTGCAAGGTCACTCTGCTGTCAATCAAGATGTTCTTCTCCACACCAATTTTAGATTTGATTGACTGTGTTACAAAAGCATGGAAGTGAGCTGAGTCCTGGGCATTTTTTTTCTTATCTTTCCATTTTCTTTGATTTTCCCTCCACCATACAGGGGCCTTTTCCGGATGAACGTGAAAGCATTCTGATTGAGAGTGGTTCTTATCTTGATTTGGATTATGATACCCTTTGATGCATATTCTAGACAGGAGATTCTTGGTCTTTCTTTTCATGGTGGCTGGGGCGGTTTCTGATGTACCACATGCATTTCCTTTCTCCAAGATTTCAGCCTTGATTTCACTATGATATTGAACAAGATCATTACATAAAAATTTAACTGTGATCTGTTTTTCAGAGTGCATGAGATGAAGTTTCAGATCCTGAAGATTCGAAGGGAATTTGAACATGGATAGGTAGGCTAAGATGTTGTTTGGTAGTTCTATGCCAATATCAATCATGTGAAGGTAAGATAATTGGATGTCTGACTAATGAGGATAGTGGAGTTACATTGTATTGTAGCAAAGCCAAGTAGGAAGAGATAAGGCAAAACAAGTTTCAAGAGTGATGTATTGCATTAGCAGAGAGTGGATATTAAGCCTAAAAAGGGATTTAGTAAATGTTAATAGGAGGAAATTTAAATCTCAAGGGAATACCTCATTTAAAATTTCAACCCAGATTACCAGGAGGGACCCAGCCACTATAGGTGGCTCTTACTATGAGAGAATCATTCTGCATGATGAAATTTCAAGGTCCTGGAAAAGACCAATTTGAATAGACAACTAAAGAGCGCACTACAGGCAGCCTGCAACTGGATAGCCCCTTAAAGGGGGCCTACAACTAGAGTTCCCCTTACAGGGGGCCTTAGTCAATAATAAAAATAGTGGAGGACAGTGAAGGATAATCAACCATGGAAGAAACTTTATGATTAAGTGACAGGTTAGGTGACATGTAATAATAAGTGAGGCCACAGGTATGCACTCATAGAATAGTCCTAATGACAGTGTTGATTACACCAATCTGTAGGTTTATAGCAAGATGAAAAAAGGAAATAGAATGAAGTAGGAGAAGGAGGCAATGAGCAGAATACCAGAATCCAACAGATCATCTTTTTGATTGAGGTTTTGATATTTCTGAAAATATTAAAAATCTTGTTGTATTTGAAGGTCACATGGAGGAAGTTGTTGAAAATCCTAGCTCTATTGGAGGCTTGAGAGGATGAGAATTTCTCCTTGATTGCCTTCCAGATGTCTTTGGCTGAGCTTATGTTAGCAGCATTTATGTGAATTTTTACCTATGATACAAGAGCAGGAAGCAATCTTAGCAACTATAAGATTGAAACTCTTCTGAAAAGGACACACCTATGATACAAGAGCACACAGAAATCTTAGCAAGTATAAGATCATACTTCCTCTGACAAGGACACCTTTAACAGCAGTTTCCCCCAAGGTAAGTGTTAGAAGCAATCAATTGCATAGAAGTATTATCTCTACTGAAACCTATGATACAAGAGCGGGCAGTGATCTTAGCAAGTCTAAGATTGGACCGCTTCTGAAAAGGAAACATATCTCAAGAGTCAGGAAAACAAAATATACCAGTTGAGTACAAAGAAGGGAAAGTGGTGGAAACTTGACTTACAATAGCAGTTTCCCCCAAGGTGAGTGTTAGAAGCAATGGGGGAACTGCCTTTAAGACACTCTTGGTAGGTTATATGTACATGCAGAAAGAAAGAAAATAATGAGAAGACTCAGGAAGATATGAGGATGAAGGAGCTAGGATCTGGTGGCAAGTTTGGGTGTGGTCAAAGCTTCTCCGGTGACGTCACGTCAGTGCTGACATGCATTGTCATAGGCACACTACGTCATGGGAAGTGTTTTGGTGCCCAAGGGTCTGTAAGTTGGTTAAGTAAATAATGTTGGCTACCCGTTAATTCCAAAAAACACCTTCAAATAATTAAATCAATGACTCTTTTTTACCCTAACAAATTTTTGATTTTGTTGAAGCTTTGTTTGCTGAGTGTTTTGGTCAAAATATCAGCTACCATTTGTTTGGTTGGGCAGTAATCTATTATAACCTTTTTGGCCTTGAATAATTCTTGAATCCAATGGTGCTGAATTTTATATGTTTGGTTCTGGTATGGAAGATGGATTTTCACATGATATGATTGCTCTCAAGTCATTGCAGTGGAGAATGATTGGAGTGTGTATGGGTATTTGCAGAAATTTTAGTGACTTGATTATCCACAAAGCTTCCTTCCTGGATTTGGTGGTGGACCTGTATTCAGCTTCAGTGGAAGATAGGGACACTTTTGGTTGAAGTTTCAAACTCCAGTTGATTGGTCCATTCATGAAGGTAAACACATACCCCATTGGAAATTGTTGGGTGGCTGTGTCATTTTTCCAATCAGCATTGGCATATTCATGTGGGATGTAGTACCTTTGGTCAGTGCTGATTGGAGTATTTGAGCATTTTTATTCAATACCATAGTCTAAGGTCCCTTTTAGGTACCTTAGAACATGACATAGAGCCTTCCAATGGTTGATAGAGTGTTTATCCATGTATCATGCAAGCAGGCCCACAGAGTGACAGAGTTCTGGGTGTTTGCATTGAGCAAGGTAAAGAAGCAAGCACACGCAACTGCGGTAAGGGATGTTAAGTCTGTGAAATGTGATTAATTAATCATCAGTGGCTGGGAGGTAGGTTGTGGTTATTGGTAACAGAGTGGAAGCAGTTTTTTGGTTGTCCTGTTTGAAGTTTTTGAGAAGCTGTTTAGCCATATGGTGTTGGTTGAGGGAGTATCCGTCTGTTGTTGGCTTGAGTTTGATCCCTAAAATTCTTTCAGAAAGGCCAAGGTCTTCCATTTCCCATTTTTTTTGACTTCATTCTTGAATCCAGTGATGTTGTTTCCAGTAATGACCTTATTTTTGACACAGATATATAGGAGGCTGTATTTTTGATTTTTTATGCAAATATATGAACAAGCATTGCATGGTGATTGGATGAAGTTGATTGCGATCAAAAAGTTGTGCACTTCTTTGTTCCACAGTTTTGGGGATTGCTTCAAACCATATATAGCTTTATTTATTTTCAATACTTTCTCTGTTACTTCCACATAACCATCTGGCTGTTCTAGGCAGATCTCTTTGCCAATGGGTGCTTTGAGGAATTCCGTGACTGCATCCATTTGATGGATTTCCCATCCTTTTTTGCGGCTATTGCTATAAGTAGTCTTAAGAACATAGGTTTACCAGTTGGAGAAAAGGTATTGTGGTAATCTACTCCTTTGATCTGCAAACATCCTTTTGCAAAATATATGGATTTCTTCTTTACAAATGCTCCGTTGGTTTCATATTGGGTCTTACACAGCCATTTTCCTTTTATCACCTTTTTATGTTTGGGTTGGTTTACAAGAGTGAATACTCTGCGGAGCTTCATAGAGTTGATTTATTTTGAAAATGATTTAAGCCAATCAGGTGCATTGTCCTTGCAAGCAGCATTGTAGTAGGAGGAAGGATCAGATGTTTGAACAATGGAAGCCATGATGGTAGTTAAGGCGCAAAATATGGAAGATAATTGAATGAGGGATTTATAATTTATTAGGGGGATGTTTTGGAGGTGACTGGTTTGAGTGTATGGTTCAGGATAGGTGCCTGTTGTCTGTGTGGTTGTGTCAGTTAGAGGAGTGTTGTCAGGTTAGTTTGGTGGAGCTGGTGACGGTCCCAAGGTTAGTATAAGTCATTGGGGGCTTTTTTTTTGTCAGGGGAGGGTGGAAGAGGGTCCTCAGTTGGTCCAGTAGGGAAGATTGGGAATACTGAATCATTGTGTGTGTCAGGGAGCATTTCTTTAAAAGGGAAGAGTTTTTATTCAAAGGTGACATTGCATGATGTTTTTATTATATTTTGTTTTGGGACATAGAAAAGATAGTTCCTGTTCTCCTCCTTAAAACCTATTTAGATTCCTTCAATTGAAAATTTTCTGAACTTATTTTCTCTCAGGGCTTTGAAAACTAATATATGGGTTTTACACCCAAAAACTCAAATATGGTCAACAGAAGGTTTATATTTAAACCAGAGTTCAAGCGGCGTGATATTGCGGATAGGGGTAGAATTGGGAAATGTGCGGCCTTAGGCCCTTTTTGTGTCCACACAAAGTGTCATATGGTTGGCATCCAGCTTACACTTTTCCACATTTCCTCAAATGATTCTTTTTGATGCTTTCTAAGGTTTTATGTCACCTATAGGCCCAAAAGAGTTGTAATTTCATTTTGAAATCCATCCCTGCAAATCCCACAATCAGGTTTTCCCTTTTCCTCATCTCAGCTAATAGGGAAAATCACTACTTGTCCCATAGAAACCAAAGTCATTGTCCTTCCTGGATAGCCAAATGTCCCTGCAAAATTTTCCAAAACTACCACATGCCCCACTATCTCCTTTCCCCTCACCACCACAATCTACCCTAGATCTGTTGAGAACACCTGCAAATTTGAGTTGGGGTGGGCTGTGTATCTATCTTTGGCATCTTCTAAATGTGCATTTTGGAATAACTGAATCACAAAACAAACATCCCCACCATCTGATTGCACAAAGCAAATGGTGATTAACCAAATGGAAAGAGTTCATCCTGCATGATCTCCACATAAGATTGGAGTGATTTTTACCTTGATCCAGAGGTTTCTCTGTAAATCTTTTCTGATGTTTTAATTTACTTGAGATTCTGTGGACATTTCAATCCAGAGACATATCCTGCTCCAGACCAAATCATCCAATCTCTTTTATTCATAAGCAATGGATTTCTGGGTCTAATAAAGTGAGACTGAATTGAGGATTGAGTTTGATTTTCCCTTGTTAATTAACTTGTACTGGATCAATAAACTTTAATATTGACTCCTTTTATTACATGTCTTCATGATTGTAACATGCATATCACCTGTAATAAATTCATTTATTATTCCCTTTTTTTTCCAGGTAAGAAGGAAGGTGTACAGAATTCTTCTTAGTTTAATCACCTGTAAAATTTCTCTTTTGTATCCTTCACAAGATATCATTCAACCTTTCATGAGCCAGGCTGCCATGGCCATAGGTGGACCAAACCTTTTGATAAATTCTAGGTAATTCTGACTAATGTGCAGGTTGGGTTTACTCCTTTGTTGTGGCCATCCAGTCCTTATTTTTTGATGGTTTTCCAGCATTATTTGTTCAACCTCCACAGTATATTTGTTCAAAATATGATTCTCCATTAATATTTTGGTAATATAAATGAGAAGCATCATCAAGTCTCTTAAGATTGTTCTTGATCCAATGTGATTAATACTGGGTCTATGGTGACCCCTCCACAAAAGAATCATAGCAAGGCAATATTAAACCATGTAGAGTGACAGTCACACGCTGGCTTGATGGATTCTGTGTGAAATTGAGACCTTAAATTTTCTCAGAAGATTGATTATTTTAAAACCATAAATACAAGCAGATGTAGATGAGAGAGCTCTAAGCCAGTTGAGATAAGAAAATCAAGAGATAACCACCATAGATATACTACCCAGGAAAGATGCTATTGACTTTGAGAAGAAAAGATGAATGAGAATAGTAGAGATGAGAAGGTTAGAATGAATAACTCTACAGAGAGTGTTGCTAGTCATCGCACAGAATTACAATATGATGTCCACAATGGCCTGAGACCTTCTGATTGTAACGGTCCTTGTTGATTTACTTGAGTTAATGGATATGAAGGATATGTTCAAAGAAGATGAGAAAGAAATTCCAGCGAGGAGCAGGAGGAGAAGGACTGGCTCTGAGCGTAGTATTTAGTAGGAGCGGATTCTAGACTAAAATGAATATGCATATGGCCCTATCCGATGTTGCCCGCGCAAGTTGACTGAATGATGGTAAACGCGCAATGAAGTTGGTGATGCGCATGGATGAGACCAGAAGAAGTGGATAAGATGAAGAGGAACAGATAGAAACCAGAAAATAAATATAGAAATAAATATAGAAACAGAAAGTAAAGAACAGAAAAGAAAAAGACACCAAGGACCATGAGATTCTAACATTATTCCAACACCCCCCCATAATTCAGTGCAATGAGAATTGAAAAAACTTGGAGGTTAGAAGATGAAGAGATTTTTTACTTGCTGCCTTGGTAAGTGAATTGGCAATCACGTCACTGGTGACGATGAGCTTTACATTGATGTTTTTCGAGTTTGACTGATCTCTTAACCATTTCATCTTCATGTCGATATACTTAGTCTTGGAGTTTGAACCGAAGTGTTTGATCTTATCGACCAAACCTTTATTTTCCACGTAAAAGTTGGACGGTTTAACCGTTGAACACCTCCAGAGATCCCCTATAATGGACTGTATCCAAAGCGATTCTTGTGCCCCGTCTGTTAGAGCGTTTAATTTGGCCGCCGTAGAGGACAGCGTAATTTTGGATTGTTTTTGGCTTTTCCATGCGATGGGAGTTGATTTCCAGAAGATGATGAAACCCGTTTGAGACCTCCGACTGTGAGGATCATCGGCCCAAGTAGAGTCAGTATAGACCTGTAGAGAACCCGTTGTAGACGCATTGGACTTTAAATAGAGAGAGAAAGAAGATGTCCTTGCAAGATACTTCCAGACATGTACCACCTCCCTCCAGTGAGACAATCCTGGATTTTGGCTGAATTGGGACAAGATCAAAGCAGCTGCGGCAATATCTGGTCTAGTTTGGCACGCAAGATAATTTAGTATACCTGTATACTTCCTGAAGTTTATACCTAGCTTTTTAAATTCCAAGATTTCATCTAAAGAAGCTGGTGTCAGTTGAACTCCAGGAGTGAGAGGCGTGAGAACCGGTTTTCAGTTTGAACGGTTCAGTTCTTCCAAGGTTTTATGACTAATTTTGCTTTGATTTAGGGTAATACTATTATTGGATTTGGAAAACTCCATCCCGAGAATCATGTCAGGATCATGTGCTGAAGATCGTGGAAATTTTTCCAAAAATTCTTGTTCAAACCAGTCGACTTCACCGCTGACAATCAGATTGTCAACATGGAAGAACACGGATGAGCGCCAAATGTTGTGAGTATAGAGACAGGGATCCGCATGAGACTGCTTGTATCCAATGCATTCAAGCCACTTGGTGAGAGTTTTATACCAGTTAGAAGGTGCTTGTCAAAGTCCGTAAAGGGACTTCTTGAGCTTTAGAAATTTTGACAATCTTGCGCATCCCTTAGGTTTGAGGATGTATATTTCTTTGTCAAGTGGAGCAAACAGAAAAGCAGCCTTCACGTTGAATTGCCTGATTTGGAGATCAAGATCCAGGCCGCTTAAAAGAAGAAGGAGAAACGTTGTGAACTTTCCGGTGGGCCCGTAGGTATCCCCAAAGTCCACGCCAGGAGTTGCTGATTTCTCATGATACACAGACGCAATTTGCGTTTTTCCGGCGCCAGAGTGGTTGCCGGTTTAACCCTGTTGACCCACATGGTTCTAAGGAAGTGAGTTGGCTCAATGTTGGTCTCCTCCCAGACATCTTGAGACTCAATCTCATTGATTTTGATTTGTTGTTCATGAGAGAAGTCCAGGGCTTCATCCTTTGTAAGGGAACCATAGGAGTACTTGTGGGGTTTGACTGAAGAGGTTTTCTTGCGCAAATTATAGACCTGAGAAGGTTGAACCCGATTGTCCTCCATTGCTCTGGTGGATCTCACAGGTTGAGTTGCTTCAATCGGATCAGTGGTAGATGAATCTTGGCATGGAGAATGAGGAAGAGAAACCAAATTGTTGTCATTATTTTCATCAGGCTCATCTTCAATCAAAACATTTTTGCTCTCCCCAATTGATTCTACACACCAGTCACCAACCTCCACGTCATTGACAAACCTTCTATAGTTTGAGTTGAAATCCAGCAGAGTCATGTGTTTTGGGTCAATTATCTTGTTGTCGGCTGTTAAGATTTTGTACAATAACAGTTCCTCATTGTAACCTATCAGCCTACCAACCAGACCGCAAGGTTCCAACTTGGAAAATGAAGGTCTGTCTTTGAGAATATAACTAACGGGATTTCCCAAGGGATGAAAGTAGTCAATTTTCAGTGTCTTCCCTTTAAACAGCTTGTAGGGCGACTTCTTGGACTTGTGAGCGGGGATCTGATTGAGATCTAAAGCACAGGACTTAATGAGTACGTTCCAATGACGTTTGTTGAGTTGAGAGTCAAAAAGAACAGTACTAAGAGATTCAAGAATGAGACGCTTGAACCTTTCTGCCAATCCATTCTGCTGAGGAGAATACGCATTGGAGAATGTTTGACAAATATTGTTGTCCTTGCAATAGTGCGAGAGATTCCGATTCCAGAATTCCGCTCCTCAATCAGAGTGAAGAATCATAGGCTTGCAATTGAATCTCTTGGATTCAACCTTGATTAAAAATTGAAGAGTGGTCGCTGCATTCCTTCTGTATTTGATGGGAATCGCCGCAAAAAACCTGGTACAACTGTCAACAACAGTCAAAAAGTATGAATCCCCGTTAGTGCTCAAGGGGTGAATGGGACCGACTAAATCGCAGTGCAATTCCTGGAAGGGTCTTTTGGCGCCGGTGTGTTTGTTGTTGAAAGGGTTGCGACTCATTTTGCTAATGGCACATGCTTCACAGGTTGAAGTTTTTTTGATTTGTAATCCCAATTTTTGTTGAATTCTCCCATAGCTTGCATGTCCAAGAGACTTATGAACAATCTTGTCTCGAGTGAGGAAAGCTACTTGAGTAGGTTTACGATCAGAGAAGTGAATGATTGGTATATTGCAATCATAGAAACCAACTTTCTTCCATTTGTGTTTTTGCAATAGAAGATCTTTACCTCTGAAATCTACCATGAAACCATCCAGTAGAAGACATTGCAAAGACAACAGATTGACAGTAGAATTGGGAGAGAAAAGCACGTTGGAGAGAGTAACCTCATGATTCAAATCATCCGTTAGAATCATTGATCCAACACCTTCATAATCAAGAGAATTTCTTCCTGAGGTGGTGGAGATTAAGCCGGTCATTGATTGGTCTAGATGAGAGAAGAGTCAAAGATCAGATACTATGTGTCTTGAAAAGCCCGAATCAACCACAAAATGGCCAGAAGAAAAAATTGAGCTTGTGAGGAAAGAGCTAACAGATGTTCCTTCCGTTGTTGATTCACTCGTGTTCTTGTTTTTCTTGGGAAAAGAGGGTTTGAGGTGTGGATACAACTTCCAGCATCTACCTTTGGGGTGCGCGGCCTTGGGATTATTCCATTTGTCATTGCATGGTCTGATGCTGGAGGTAAGAAAAGATACCGAGTTTGAGTTTTCTTCAGGTTTGTCGACAGGTAGATCATTGTTTAAAAACATGTTGTTATTGAAAATTTGTAATTGATCCAAGACTTGATCTGGGGATATTTCCTTGTCAGCATGAGTGATTTGTTGAATCACTGTGTCCATGTTTGGCGGTAATTTTTCTAAGATCAAATAGGCGATGATGTCGGTGGGAAGATCAATTCCAACCTCGTGGAGTCTAGACATGGCGGTTTTTGTATCAGTTATAAATCCAGGAATGTTTGAGTAAGTGAAAGGAGTAGGTAGAAACTCCTTGAAGACCCGGGCTTGATTGGACGCATGGTTGGAAGCAAAATATTCATTGATGTCTGCCCAGATTTGGTGAGCATCTTTTTCATTATCAGGTGTGATGATGTTGGCTTGAACAGTAATGTCGACTTTGGAGGTTATAATTGTGCAAATTCTGACGTTTTTGCTTTGACTAAGTCCAATAGGATTCCCATTGGCATCTCATTTTTCCTTAGTGAGCTTGGAATAGAGATCTTCCTGCAAATCCATCATATTAAAGACTCGATTTTGCCAAATCAAAAAATTATCCTGAGTTAGAAGCGGAACGGCCTCTATGGCGGTTTTGAGAATAGTGGCAGTGAGTGATTCTGTCATTGTTGAAGTTTCTGGTTAATTGTTGATTGCTTTTTGACTGTTAATTGTGTGAAATTGAGACCTTAAATTTTCTCAGAAGATTGATTATTTTAAAACCTGGAATGCAAGCAGATGTAGATGAGAGAGCTCTAAGCCAGTTGAGATAAGAAAATCAGGAGATAACCACCATAGATATACGACCCAGGAAAGATGCTATTGACTTTGAGAAGAAAAGATGAATGAGATTAGTAGAGATGAGAAGGTTGGAATGAATAACGCTACAGAGAGTGTTGCTAGTCATCGCACTGAATTACAATATGATGTCCACGATGGCCTGAGACCTTCTGATTTTCACGGTCTGGATATTAAGGATACGTTTGAAGAAGATGAGAAAGAAAGTCCAGCGAGGAGAAGGAGGAGAAGGACTGGCTCTGAGGGTAATATTTAGTAGGAGCGGATTCTAGACTAAAATGAATATGCATATGGCCCTATCCAATGTTGCATGCGCAAGTTGACTGAATGATGGTACACGCGCAATGAAGTTGGTGATGCGCGTGGATGAGACCAGAAGAAGTGGATTAGATGAAGAGGAACAGATAGAAACCAGAAAATAAATGTAGAAAGAAATGTAGAAACAGAAAGTAAAGAACAGAAAAGAAAAAAACACCATGGACCATGAGATTCTAACAACATTCCAACATTCTGCACCATTAAATCCAAAAATCTTTTGTAACCTTGCCATCAATGAAGGAACCTTTGTGTCCTCAATCACCTGTTGAATGTGCCTAAAATCTTGAAGCATTAATAAAGGCCCTTGGATGGATTATTCCGCTTGATATTCTTTCCATCTGTCATAATCCTTGTCAACTGGACTGCTTCCCTCACCCCCCATCAGCTTCAGAGTACTTATGCAGATTCCTTGACTGGCTATACTTTGTGAACTTCCCAAAATCCCAAAAATTCTACTTTTTGAAGCATACAAGTGATTGCTAGTATATTCAGAAGATGGTTGATATTTCTTTCTTTTCTGTTATTCTGATGATGATTTTCAGGCCTGTGAAGATCTCAATTCATATATTCGGGATTGAATTTTTGACCTTTCTTTTTTTATTTGTTTAAGTGCTCTCAGTTTTCTGGAATTAAGCCACCTCTTGAGAATTCTCTGGTAGTGATCCCTTTCCTCTGATGGAGCTTCAGAAGATTTCCTTCTCTTCCCCTTTAGAATGACGCTTTCCACATGAACAGGTGATCCTATTTTCTCTCTTCTTTTCTTCTCTTGAATTTTTTCCTTCCCCAATTCTTCTCCCGCTAGAGCAATGTTGAGATAACCCATCCTATGACCCTTGAGATTTACCAAAATCAACCCTTGCATGAGATCTGTTACTGAATATTCTATTGGGCGCCAATATGGAAGCCTGTTAAAACATCTTGCTCTGACCCCATTCTCCTTGCTAATTTGATCTCACTCACAGGATGTTTGATATTCCTCCCACTTTTTTGAATTCTTCACATGCCAGTAATTTCCCCTTGGCTGGAACTCCTTGAAATTTGGATCATCAATCTTGTCCTTTGTAATTTGAAAATAGGAGCAGAACATTGTTGAAGAATGAACAGAGAATCTTGCAACCTTGCGCATAGCTTGCAAATCCCCAATCAATGGGAAGATTGCAAAAAATATCTCCCTGCCTTGATGAAACTTGCTGGTTTCAGAAAATTATACTCCTTCCCAAATTTCTTTTATTTCATCAACCAACAGATCTAGAATGTGGTTGATTCTCTCTGCTTTGGGTTCCTTGGGCTTAAGGATAAGACCAAGAAGGAAAAAATTCTCTATCTTGTAAATTTTGGCTAGTGGGATGTTGAGAAAGATCAAGATCACTGCTCCCACCAAGATTGACTTGTGCCAAAACTTATTTCCAAATGGGTTGAAACAATGAAAATAGATACTAAAGACAAGGTGCCCTGGTTTTTGGGTAAATTTCCTCTTCTTTTCTGCGCCTCCAACAAATTTGCATGAACTGAGCCATCCCAAACATCACTCATCACCTTTTCATTGAGGTTTTGATGATCTAGATTGCTTTCAATGAGCTTTTCAAACTTTTCAAATCATAGTTTTCTACCAATTTATGCCTTCAAGCTTTGATCATGAGATTTTTGAGCTGTTTTGATGGGTCTTTTATGTTACCCACCAGTCTTCATCAGCAACTCTTTATCACAGTAAATGCCCTGCTCATTAACAGTTTGGTGCACAAAGATATTGCTAGTGGAATACAACTTGGAAGTAAGCTTCTTGACACCTGATGCTTGGTTGTTTGATTTTTTCAGATAGGATACAGCTTCAAGAATTCTGGACAGCATATCCTGGTTTACAGTTTTATCTCAAAATCTAGCCTTTAAATTAGAATTACTTTGCTGAGAGGTGTTGCCTCTATTATGTTATTTGAATAAAAATTGAATTACCTCCCCAGATTCTTAATTTTCTCTCACTCTTTATTCAAGAAATCTGTGATTGCTCAATTACTCATTTGCTAAAAAAGGCACATTTTCGCCCCTTGGGAAAGGATAAGCAGACTGTGCCTTGGGACTAGATGAAAAGAGTTAAACTTGAGTTCTTGAGTATCAAACCAGTGCCCTCCCCTGTGAATTTGAATCTGAATGTGCTCTTTGCTTTCATTCCTTAATGGATTTTTGGAAACCCTAAAATCATTATAGCATTAAAATCAGAACATAAGCACATGAAATCACAGTTTTGAATATTTTCCCATCCCATCCTCTCCACTTAAATGACTGCTCCCTTTTAATGGCAATATATCTGTTGTGACTTTCAGGGCCTGATGGACTCTGCTAATTGCCTCTTGATGTTTTTTGAAGGCAGAGGAAGAAAAAGCCATTCCTATTTTTTTTTTCTTCATCTTAACATGTGCCCTCACCATGTTTGAATTCCAGACATTGACATATCTTCCTTGTGGATGTCTACATATTGATTGATGGATTGATGGATGAATGGATGGATGGATGGATGGATGGATTGATGGATGGATTGATCAAATGATGAAGGGATTGATTCATCAATTGGGTGCACTACTCACCCACATATTATACACAACCTGGTATGCATGTATGCATTGAGGGGTGGCTCACTCTCAATTTTCACCATCCATTACCTTAGCCTCATGGTTGCTTTCCATTAGCTTGGGCTGAGCTTGGCCTGATTTTAAGTCTCCATTTGCACACCCCAATGGTCACCAACCATTAGCTTTCCCCAATGGTTTCCAATCATTAGCTTTCCCCAATGTTTGCCAACCATTATTTTCCCCAATGATTGCCAACCATTAGCCTGCCCCAATGGTCACCAACCATTAGCTTGTCCCAATGGTCACCAACCATTATCTTTCCCCACTGGTCACCAATCATTAGCTTTCCCCAATCGTTTACAACCATTAGCTTTCCCCCATGGTTGCCAACAATTAGTTTTCCACAATGGGTTCCAACCATTACCTTGCCCCAATGGTTGCTGACCATGAGCTTGCTGCAATGGTGGCTGTCCATTGGCAAAATTCCACCATTTTTAACATTCAATTCATCATCTCCCTGTGCTTTGAAATTCTTTAACAATTACCCTCTTCTCCTACTTTTGATAATCACACAGTGTCAACAAAAAACAATCCATCATGATAAAATACCTGTTGAATGGAGCCCTCTCAAAAAAACCCAGACTCTTCAATCAAGCTACTTCCAGCATTGTCCCTGGCTCCAACTCCCACTTTTCTCAATGTCTCTCATCTTGAAATTTAGAGTTGTGAGGAATATCACCAAGTCAACAGATACTCAGTGGAAACAAATCCCCAATTACCTACAAAAATCCCAGGGTCAATCACTGCAATCATCTTCCATTCATCAATAGATCCACTCCACTACCTCTCTTGTCCCATCCAAGTATTCATATCTACTAAATTGCATATCAAACCTACCCAAAGAGGTTTTTCTTCAAGACCTTTAGCAAATCAACTTCCCTAGCTTTACTTTTAATTGGTCTGAGCCTTGGGAATTGCATTTGAACCAGCTGTTCATGGGAATCATCATCAAACATTGGAACAATTCCCATGCACATGATGCATTTTGAGACTACCCATTCAACTCAGTGCATAAAACAAAAATCAACCTTACCATTGTCCTCAAGAGGTTGTTCATGGGCAGAAGATCCAATGTTAATTCCAGAAAACATCTTTCAGAAGCCCATGCAGAAAAAAAAAAAGACAAGAAAATCCAGATGGTTCAAACTAGTAAGAAATTACTCCCTATCATCCCATGGTGTGTTTTAACCCAATTTTTTTCACATGGTTTTTTCTCTCTGCCTGAATCTCCCAAATCAAAAAACAAAGATCATTGAATTACTTCGATTACCAGAAAATCAGTCCATTATATTCGGCAAAACACAATGTTGTTCTAACTCTAAGTTCTCCAATGAAAAATTCTTCCAGAAGGTCCAGTGCCAATGGTGATCTCAAGGTTTCTCTTCCCCTGGTGACCATATAGATAAAATGTTTGACAACATAAAAGCTGAGAAACTTGGTAGATGATATATAGGTGTTCAGTCAATGTGGATGATGGGGAAGCCTTCCAACCTCCAAGAAAAACACACAAAGGTTCCAAAAAGACTCCCCACCAACTGTTATCATCCTGATTTGATTTCTTCCCTTTCTCCAGAGGGCAAAAAGCTTTTGGATATGCAGCCTCCAATTTAAATGTCCTTCATAATTTCTACAATCATACCTCAAATTATTTGTAGATCTAATGTAATTTTTTAACATTGATTCTTGTGATAATAGAATTTTTAACCCTCACTATCTTAGATCATCTCTCCTGCCAGAGTTAAAAGTTGGCAGAAAAAATCTAAAATTAGATTTGCTGAAGCAGGATTTTAATCCCCAAAAAACTTTACCAAAAACTGCAGGGACTATCCAGGGAGGTATTAACGCATGATTTCCCAAATAGAAATTGGGATTGGTGTTGGAGGCTGATTGGAACAATGGAGGGAGAAGATATGCTGTGGGATTCAAAAGGATTCCACATGGATGCATGAGATATTGAAGAATATCATGGGAGCTAGAGGGTTGCCAGATGTTACACCCCAAGATGCTCATATACCTCCCAAGGTAAAATAAAAACAGGGATAGCACCTGCAGGACAGGTGATTTTTTGGCATTTTAGAGGTAAATTGGGTTTATCTTTTCTTTTTACCTCCTTCCTGAGAGATTTTCTTAATCCATAGACTCTTTCAAGGATATCCTACTTATAATATTTTTGTCATCAGACATAACTGTGTTGTATAATCAAGAATATCATTTAAGCTTAAACATTTCCAAATTTTTTTCATTACTTTCCCCAGCATCAAAATACATTCTGCATTGTGTTTAAATTCTCAACACATTGCTACCAATACCATCAACATAAAAGATCCTTCATGCAATGATTCAATGTGGTACATACATGTGACATATAAGTCTGCATTTTGAAACCACACACATATATGTGTCCTTGTATATGGCCACCAGAGAGGCCAAAAACAATATTTTGCCTCAAAAATGTAAACATTTGGGTTGTAATATACACCCTTGTGTTTTAATGTATATGCAACCCCGGATGTGAGGGGCAGACATAGAGGGTCTGCCCTGTATGTCCGGCCCCACCAGATTTACAGGCCACCAGAAACAGTGTGCATAGCAATGCACATGCACACATACACTTTGTTGAACCACCCTGTATGTCATGTATGTGACATACAGGGTGTAACTTCTTCTTGGCACAGCAGCTCAAGTTAGACCCCAGCTCCTCAATAGAGCCTAAAGTGTTGCATTCTGGGTGATCAACAAACAAGGTGCAGGGGATTTATGCCACAACCCTTGGCAAGGGCTTGAAGAAACAATTTTATTGTGAACAAAGACCATTTGGGCACCCATGCAAGTTCAACTTGGCATTTTGAAAGCGGGCCTTGGATGGGCACCCAAACTGCTTGATTGGGTAGGTTGCACAGGGGGTTGAACTTGGCTCCCAACCAAGTCCATCTTTGCCATGATCAATCTCTGGTTGCAGCCCCACCTAAAACCCCTTGTTGTTTTCCTTTAAATCATTTTAACTTTTCAAATTATAAGGAATTTTTTTGTTACTCTTTATTTTTGAAATTCAACAAAAGCTACATCCTAGAAATATAATTGATAATTTTTTAGAATTTTCAAGTCTCCCTTTTTGACCAAAAAAAAAATGGATAATTTAATGATGCAACCAGCTTTTGATTGGCCCCCAAACCAACATGACCAGGCGCCAACCCAGTTTTCCTGTGTGCAAAGTTGTGCTTGAAAAGGTTCCCAAAGCCCTGGTTTCAGTTCAAAGGATGCTTTTTTGGAAGGCATATGTTAATATTTTTTTGAAAAACTTGAGGTGCCACCCAAATATGCTTCACATGTTGGCAGCTCATTGTACAACTTGATTTCAGTGAACTTGAAATGCCAGATGTAGTTAATTTGTTTTACCTAGACTGCTCAGCATAGCACCTCATTTTTCTCAGGCCACAAGGGTGCGGGAAAAATGTACTCAACATGCTGTAAACTGGCTGCTCATTGTAAAAATCTATTTTGAAGCACTGCAAAAGTTTTTTGGCATAATAAACTTGGTTTTTGCATGTTGATTGCCCAGGGTGCAACTTCATTTTGGAGAACTTCACAAGGGCATTGGTATAATACACTTGGGTATGGTACGCTGGCCACCTAACCTACATACCACTCCATTCTGTAGCCTTCAATAGATGGGTGGGTTTCCCAGTACACGCTACTCATGTTCCTTTCCCCCATGTCATCAAATTTGTCCTTCAAGCAGGAGATGATGAAAACCATGAAAAAAAATATATATATATATATATATATTGGAGCACACCACACCAGGATGGGTTTCCCAGAAGATACCACTCATGTAACTTGCCCCACATGATCCAATCAGTAGCTAAATCAGAAAAAGATTAAAAATCATGAGAAAAAATAAACAAATACATGATTAATCAAGAATAAATTTGAAAAAAATATCCAACTTATGTGATCCAATTTGACTTGTGAGATCAATTTTCTAAGGCACAAAGAATGCTTTTATTTATGGGTAGTGATAAATTCACCATCCTGATATTGAAAAATCCATGAACAGTTTTTCATGACTCAGGGTCATGAAAAT